>JAXGGA010012308.1:0-39205 GCA_038373865.1 Uloborus plumipes | reverse complement strand
GTACAATCCTCTACAATTCTCCACATAATCACCTTGACGATTGAAACATTTGTTATATCTGGGTCATTCATTCCATTTAAAATCAACAAATGGGGTGCGCATCACCATTTTTGATTTTGATGAAAATTTGCATGTGTATTCCTTTTACTTCCCAGAGCTCAAAATAGTGTTCATTTTATTTTTAAAAAATTTACCCTTTGATATATAGGCCATTTTTGTTGTTGGCAACAGCGAAAATCGGGCGTTTTGATGCTTTGTCTTATGAACTATAACTTTTTTTCTATCAAAGATTTTGAGCTCAAACATAGCTCATTGGAAAGCTAAGAAAAAGATCTTTTTATATATGCTATCAATAAATTTCAGATTTAAAAAAAAATATTTATTTTTTCAAGGTCAAAGTTCACGACGAAAATGACATTTTTTACTACTTTCGAAAATTAAAAAACCCATGAAGGGTTCAAAGTAACAAGCCCATTTTTTCATCATATATTCATAGTCATGGTTACTTACTGAATAAAAAAAAATTGGCTTGTTACTCCACTCCCTTTATGAGATATGCCCCCCCCCCAAAGTAATTTTTTTAAAAAATCCAATTTTCAACGCTGAAAAAATGCATGTGGGGGGCAAGATAAAATTTTTTTAATTTGTTGTATTTTAAGTAATTTTTACCAGCTTTCTAATGAAACAAAAGTTGCTTTGTTATTCAAAGGCGTCTGGTAGATATAAGGGACTGAACTTTCAAAAAATTGCACAAAAACAACACGATTATTTTCATTTTTTTAAATCTTTTTTTTATTATTTAAATGTAATTATATACCTTATTCTTTGCTTTAAATGCTAAAAAAAGACTAAGAGCAATGAAGAAACATATTTAAAGTTTAGTAAGATAATTTAATATTTTTAACACCTGGGAATATAGAATACCACTAAACTTGTCTGATTTTTAAACATCTGATTGCTACCTACAACAGGACTGAGCATTTCTCAACTTGTCCAGGTTTGTTCATACCATGTGGTCATCCTTGTTCTGGCTTGCTCTCACATGTGTATCTTAGTTGTCTTTCAAATTCTGAAAGAAGTAGGTTGTTGAGCTAGTGTTTCTGCTGTAAAATCTTGTGAAGCTGATGTGATTTCTTTTCATTTCAAGTTCATTCATATTCACAGAATGTTTTGTTAAAGGTAAAAGAAGAAATTCTTTAGAATCCTTAAATATAAATTTAAATTTGTCTTTCTACATGTAAACTGTGAATAAGTTATGGATAACCCTAAATGCTCCATAGGAGTTTTTGAGAATGATGATTGTAATATTTTAAGTTACAGTAGGCAGTCTACTGTAAATAGTATTTCTGAGTACAGTGATGATGATAAAACTTTACTGCACCTGAGAACTGGGTGTAAAACTATTGAAACTGTTTGTACCTACCAGCAAGAAGTTCCATAAAGGTGGCAAAACTTGTCAAGAAATTTTTTGCATGGTAGGTACAAACAGTTTCAATAGTTTTACACCCAGTTCTCAGGTGCAGTAAAGTTTTATCATCATCACTGTACTCAGAAATACTATTTACAGTAGACTGCCTACTGTAACTTAAAATATTACAATCATCATTCTCAAAAACTCCTATGGAGCATTTAGGGTTATCCATAACTTATTCACAGTTTACATGTAGAAAGACAAATTTAAATTTATATTTGAGGATTCTAAAGAATTTCTTCTTTTACCTTTAACAAAACATTCTGTGAATATGAATGAACTTGAAATGAAAAGAAATCACATCAGCTTTACAAGATTTTACAGCAGAAACACTAGCTCAACAACCAACTTTTTTCAGAATTTGAAAGACAACTAAGATACACATGTGAGAGCAACCCAGAACAAGGATGACCACATGGTATAAACAAACCTGGACAAGTTGAGAAATGCTCAGTCCTGTTGTAGGTAGTATTTAGATGTTTAAAAATCAGAGAAGTTTAGTGGTATTCTTTATTCCCAGGTGTTAAAAATATTGTAACGAGTCCGTAGCACCTTCAACTTTCCTTAAATGAGCATTCCAATCTTGAGGAAGTAACTATAAATTTATTTACAAGTATGTACACTATTTACTAAGGCCCCTATATATACGAGCCGGCACATCAAGATTAAGTTTCACCACTTTGGATCCAGCGCGTGTTTGTGTGTTTGAGTGGTTGTCTTTTCTGGCCAGTAATCGCGTTTTGGTAATTTTTCACTGTGAGCAATTATTAGCGGCACGTGGATTTGGCAAAGCTTAGCAATGTGCCAAAACTTTTTTCTGGTAACCCTACTCCGCAACAATGAAAAATTGAAAGTAAAAGTTAAGGAATTGGATCCAAAGTGGTGAAACTTAATCTTGATGCGCCGGCCTGTCTATATAGCGGCTCTACTATTTACAATAGGAGCAGGAAACAATTGCTAAACATCCAGCAATTAGGTAGCAAACAGTACACTGTACTCTCAACAGTAACTCAGCACCACGTATCTAACGTGAACAGTAATTAAGAAATTACAAAAGCAAAAACAAACATTCGCCCAAGCGAATGAAACGAGTCACCAGAAATCAAATCTGAAAACAACTAACTATTTACAAGATTTGTAACATTGTCCCCTTCCTAAGGACTGCACGTCCCGGGCAGTACAATCCCCAGAAAGGAAGCAAGGGAAAATTTACAGATGCACACATTACATGATAACCAATCGTAAACATGATAAACAATAACAATGAGAACATGAAAGAAACAATAACATTGATAAAGTAATATTACAAACAATTAAAGGCAAAAGTTATTTACAAACAAATTTTCATGGTAGCTTTAGATTTACTTTTCGAACTATGGCCATAGTATGGGGTTAGCCGATCATAATGTACAACTCTAGGTTTTGAATGTAATGACTTCTGGATCCTCACTACGTCGTTCAGCCGGTGGAGGACTGTGTAGGGTCCATCCCAATGCGACTGCAATTTGGGTGATAGAACTTTACGTCGGATTGGATTCCATAGCCATACCTTGTCACCTTCTTGAAAGTCATGGCCAGTGGACCTTGTGTCGTATCGGGTCTTCATTTTCTCCGTCGCGATGTTGATTCGCTCCGTGCGAAGTGATGAACGTCTTCCAACCGGGCCTGGAGATCCTGGACGTACTCCTCAGGCGATGAAGGCACATCTGGAGGGAGACCGAAGACGAGATCACAAGGTAACCTAAGCTCTCGGCCGAAGAGCATCTGTGATGGGGAATATCCGGTGGTCTCGTGGACAGCACTGCGATAGGCCAGCAGGAACAAAGGAAGTTTCTTGTCCCAATCCTGCTGATTTTTGGAGACCATAAGCGAGAGATTATTAAGGATTATCCTGTTAAATCTCTCCACCATGCCGTTCGATTGTAGGTGTAGCGGTGTCGTTCGAGTTTTCTCAATTTTTCGGATTTTACATATGTCCTGAAACAGCAGAGATGAAGTTCCTTCCCTGATCGTAATGGATCTGCAAAGGTGTCCCATATCTCGAGATCCAATGCTGGACTAGAGTATCTGCTACAGTGGTAGCTTCTCGATCCGGAATGGAATATGCTTCGGGCCATTTGGTGAAATAGTCAATGAAAACGAGGATGTATTTGTTCCTATCAGTAGTTTTCGGTTGAGGACCAAGAATGTCGATCCCGATTCGTTCGAAAGGAGCTCCTACGTTGTAAAGCTGTAGCTTCCCGCGGCTTCTTCTCTTCGGTTCTTTACGGGCAGCACAGGCGTCACAAGAATGGCACCACTTCTCCACGTCATTCTTCGCCTTGCTCCAGAAGAAGCGCTCTCGAACTTTGCAGAGGGTTTTTAAGATACCAAAATGTCCTCCAGTCGAACTGCTGTGCAATTCCTTTAGAACGTCTGGAATTCTTGATCTGGGAAGGAGTAACTGCCATTTTAATGCTTTACCATCGTCAGATTCCCATTTCCGATACAGGACGCCATTCCGCAACTGGAGAGATTTCCATAGAGCCCAGTATCTTTTCGTTGCAGGACTGTAGATAGAAATGTCTTGCGAAGTAGGTCGCCGACTGTCCTTTTCCATTAACTCTACGATAGGCTTTAGGTCTGGGTCTTCAAGCTGATCTTTTCTTAGTTGGTCGTCACTCCATGGATCAGGATCTGAAGATGACGATGTAGCGGTAACTTGACAGGTCGGTAGGGATTGTTTCGTCCCGTACTGTTTCTCTATTCGGGAGCAATAATGGCAGTTCTCAGAACAAGGTCTTCTTGATAATGCGTCTGCATTACCGTGTGACAAACCTTTTCGGTGCTTAATCTCGATGTCATATTCCTGGAGCCGCTGTATCCACCTGGCTATCTGGCCCTCTGGATTCTTGAAATTCAAAAGCCAAGTTAAAGAGGCATGATCGGTCCGGAGCAGGAATTTACGGCCGTAGAGGTAATGATGGAAATGTTCTACAGCTTTAACTATGGCGAGCAATTCCTTTCTCGTGACACAATAATTTCGCTCCGACTTTGACAAGCATTTGCTCCAGTAGGCGATGACATGTTCGTTACCGTCTATTTCTTGAGATAAAACAGCTCCAACGCTCTCGTGGCTCGCATCAGTGTCAAGTATGAAGGATTTTTCAGGCTGAGGATAAGAAAGAATAGGCGTTGATGTTAAAGCCTCTTTCAGTTGTAGAAATGCATCCTCGCATTCTTTGGACCATTCAAATTCTTGTTTGCTCTCCGTCAGCTTATGCAAAGGTCGTGCAATATTGGAATAACCCTTCACAAACTTCCTGTAGTACGTGCAGAGCCCCAGGAAACTTCTCAGCTGATGGACATTTTCGGGGCGGCTCCAATTCTTGACTGCAGATATCTTATCTGGATCTGTTCGTACACCCTCAGAAGAGATAATGTGGCCAAGGTAGTTCACCTCACGGCGGAACAAATTACATTTGGACGGGCTCAACTTCAGGTTGGCTTCCTTAAGCTTTTGCAGCACCTTCCTGAGATTAGCCAAATGTTCCTCAAAACTGCGTCCTATGATGATAATGTCGTCCAAGTAGACAAGACAGGATTCATAAGACAGTCCTCGTAACACTGATTCTATAAGACGCTCGAACGTGGCTGGTGCATTGCAGAGGCCGAAGGGCATCACTTTGAACTGCCACAAGCCTTGTCCGGTTGTAAACGCCGTCTTCTCTCGGTCGTCGGGGTGTATCTGCACCTGCCAGTAGCCGCTCTTTAAATCCAGGGTCGAAAACCACTTGTGTCCGGAAAGGGTGTCCAGAGTGTCATCAATCCGTGGAAGAGGGTACCTGTCCTTCTTGGTGATGTCATTCAGGCGTCGGTAATCAACACAAAATCTGGTGGAGCCGTCTTTCTTTCGGACCAAGACCATAGGGGATGCCCAAGGACTGGATGAGGGTTCGATGACGTCATTCTCCTGCATCTCTTTCAAGAGGATCTCAACCTCTTCCTTCTTAGCGAACGGTAGTCATCTTGGATGCTGCTTAATAGGGGGATGATCTCCAGTGTCGATCCTATGCTGCGTTAAACTCGTGCGACCAACATCCTCGGATGTAGATGAAATTACCTGCTTGAAGTTGTCCACCAATTTTTCCGCAGCGTATCTTTGATCCTTCGATAATGGTGCACTCCCAATTAATTTCGAAGTCAAGGACTCGGAAGACACAGTCTCGGAGGAATCAATTCTGATGATGCAGTTTACGGGAGTACAAGTTGCCAACACTTCTCCTTTCTTAATATTCCTCGGTCTTTCACTCACATTGGCGACTCACACAGGAACTGCATTCCTTGAAAGGTCCACAAGCGTAGATGCCACTAGTACTCCTTTTGGGCTATTACTCTGGTTAGGATATTCAATTAGGCCGAATTTAAAGCTGAGGGGGAATCAATAAATCTGTTTGGGCTATTATTTGATGAGCGGATTTTAAGTTATTTTCAGCATTGAAAATTACTATTGTCTTCCCTCATCGCGTGCAGCTCATTATTTTTAAAGTCGATAGAAAAATCAAATTTTCTCAAAAAGTCCAGTCCGAGAATGAAGGGATCTGCAATGTCAGCGACGAATGCCGTATGATGGTAAGTGGCGCTCCCGAACATTATTTCTTAGTTCACTTTTCCTTCAATCTCGAGTTTGTCACCTGTCACAGTTTGGAGAGTAACGCAGAGCGGCGTCCATAAGATCTTGAGTCCAAATTGACGAGCCACATCAGTCCTAATGATGGTAACATTGGCTCCTGTGTCCACAATCATTTCGCAGGGAAACCCATTCACATATGCGTAAATGAAGAGTCCGTTGCAGCCGCCACTTCTTGAGGAAATCTGGAAAACTTTGGGATGGGGCTCAGTCCAATTTGGCGACCTCCGCCCCGCGAGATTGCCATTGCTTAGTTTTCCTGAGCTGGAGAGGAAGAGGTGCCCTTCCCTCCTGTTTCTTGGCGGGCTTCGCAGCTCCTTCGCACGTGGCCCTCACCGCCACATTTCCAGCACTTCAGTGGTTGTCTACTTTGGTCTTTGTGAGCCGTAATCTTCTTCAGGGTCCCCGACATCTCTTTGATTTGTCGCTCAATTTCCGAGAGACGAGTTGAGTTCGAATCCTGGGCACTCACTTCCACACCCCTGATTGAATGGCGATCCTTGCGGGATGTTTGCTGTGCAGCCTCGAACTTCATTGCGTATACCAGACCGGATTTAAGATCTTTGATGTCCGCCATCCGGAGAGCCGTCTGAACTTCTGGACTTCGCACTCCGTCGATGAAGTAGTTCAGGGCCAGGCTATCGCGAACATCCGAAGGACAGTTCGAGAAGGCGAGATGGGAAAGCCTCTCAACGTCTGCTGCAAAAACTTCCAAAGTCTCTCCAGCCTTCTGGAGTCGGGATTTCAGCTGGAGTTGGCTGAATTCTTTTTGGCATGCTTCGCCAAAGCGAAGCTCCAAGGCCGATGATAAGGCTTCGAAGTCACGGTGCTTGTCCTCTGGGAAGGTCTGCAGTATGTCAGCTGCATCCCCTCTCAGCGAGGCTGCAAGTTGACAGGCTTTCGTGGAAGAGTCCCAGAGGAGTTTGCTTCTGCAACGATGAGGAACTGCTTCTTGTAAATATTCCACGAGGTCTTCCCGTCAAATGTGGCCTGTTTAATGGATGGACGAGAAGTTCCAGCTGCAGCTACACAGTCACTTGAGTTGTTGCAGGATGCTGATAACTTTGATTCAAGTTCTTTAATTTTCTTTTCCACGTGGTTTTCTACTGTGCTGATTCGATTCTCAACGCTGTCTGAGTTGTTGCAGGATGCTAATAACTTTGATTCAAGTTCTTTAATTTTCTTTTTCACGTGGTTTTCTACTGTGGTGATTCGATTCTCAATGCTGTCAACTTTTTTTTCTATGTTGGTAAATTTAGTTTCCACCAAACTTTTCATTGATGTTAGATCGCTCTTAATTTCTTCTTGACTTGAAGTTATGCTAGCGGTTAAATCACTCTTTAATTGTTCTTGATTAATAGCCAGATCATTCTTTAAATGTTCTTGATTAGTAGCCAGAGTCGCTATATCATTCTTTATTTGCTCTTGATTAGTAGCCAGCTCATTCTTTAATTGTCCTTGATTAGTAGCCAGATCATTTTTTAATTGTTCTTGATTAGTAGCCAGATCAATTTTTAATTGTTCTTGATTAGTAGCCAGCTCATTCTTTAATTGTTCTTGATTAGTAGCCTGAGACGCCATATCATTCTTTAATTGTTCTTGATTCGCCGTCATGTCACTTTTAACAGCGTTGATCGCATCAAGGAGTTGTTTCAGTTGTTCCTCCATTGCTCGTGTAATCACCATAAAATTCCGAAGTCAAAAAGTCCTCAGGAAGAAAAGTCTAAATTCACAGATAATTCCAAGAAAGTCCTTGAAGATGCCCCACGTTGGACGCCAAAATTGTAACGAGTCCGTAGCACCTTCAACTTTCCTTAAATGAGCATTCCAATCTTGAGGAAGTAACTATAAATTCATTTTCAAGTATGTACACTATTTACAATAGGAGCAGGAAACAATTGCTAAACATCCAGCAATTAGGTAGCAAACAGTACACTGTACTCTCAACAATTACTCAGCACCACGTATCTAACGTGAACAGTAATTAAGAAATTACAAAAGCAAAAACAAACATTCGCCCAAGCGAATGAAACGAGTCACCAGAAATCAAATCTGAAAACAACTAACTATTTACAAGATTTGTAACAATATTAAATTATCTTACTTTAAATATGTTTCTTCATTGCTCTTCTTAGTCTTTTTTTAACATTTAAAGCAAGGTATTTTTAACATTAAAGCAAGGTATATAATTACATTTAAATAAAAAAAAAGATTTTAAAAAATGAAAATAATCGTGTTGTTTTTGTGCAATTTTTTGAAAGTTCAGTCCCTTATATCTGCCAAACTCCTTTAAATACCAAAGCAACTTTTGTTTTATTAGAAAGCTGGTGAAAAGTACTTAAAATACCACAAATTAAAAAAAAATTATCTTGCCCCCCACATGCATTTTTTTAGTGTTGAAAATTGGACTTTTTAAAAAATTTACAACTTTGGGGGGGCATATCTCATAAAGGGGGTGGAGTAACAAGCCAATTTTTTAAAACAGTAAATAACCATGACTATGAATATATGATAAAAAATGGGCTTGTTACTATGATCCCTTCATGGGTTTTTTAATTTTCGAAAGTAGTAAAAAATGTCATTTTCGTCGTGAACTTTGACCTTGAAAAAATAAATATTTTTTTTCAATAATATATATAAATCGGAAATTTATTGATAGCATATATACACTGGCGGAAAAAAAAATCCCAACACCAAGAAAAAATTGCCGTAGAGTAATGAAATTTGGGCAATGCAATTGTCTAGTTAACATGTTTAATTGATTAAATGTACAAGATCACTGGCTAATTTAAGCTCAAGAAAATGCTGTGCAAATGTGAAATTATGTTAATTTAATAGATGGTGTAACCTCCAGAATTTTGAAGGCAAGCCTGCAAGGGTGCATGCATTATGTCATACAGGTGCCGAATGTCACTTTGTAGTACGGAGTTCCATGCTTGTTGCACTTTCTGTGTCAATACTAGGACCGTCATTGCTGACTGTAGATGATGCTCGAGGTGCCATCCCATGATATCCCATACGTTATCAATTGGAGACAGACCTGGTGATTTTGCACGTCCTGGTAACATGTCAGCACTCTGTAGAGCACATTGCGTTACAGCAGCGATGTGAGGGCGAGCGTTATCCGGTTGGAAAACGCCCCCTTGAATGCTACTCATGAAGGGCTGTACTGCTGGTTAAATTCATAGACTGACGACAAATTTTCAGTCAGTGAGTTTGGGATAACCACAAGAATGCCCCTGCTGTCGTAGGAAATTGCTCCAGAGACCATAACTCCAGGTGTGAGTCCCGTGGGTCTAGGCCGTAGACCGCTTGGATACAGGCGGTCCCCTGGCCTCCTTCTGACCAATATACAGCCACCACTGGCACTAATTCAAAACATGTTTTCATCAAAAATTACAACAGATCTCCACTCCGACCTCCGGTGAGCTCTGTCGTGGCACCACTGCCGTCGGAAAAGGCAATGGTTTGCAGTCAATGGAATACCGGCTACAGGCTGCCTGGCTCGGAGCTGTCCTTGAAGTAAACAGTTTCTTACCGTTTCTTGGGTCACGACGGTACCAACTGCAGCTCGAATGTCAGCAGCAGATGCAGTACGATGCGCCACAGCCGTACACAAGATTCGGCGATCTTCCTTCTCAGTCGTGCCACGTGGCAGCTCGGAACTCGATCTTCTTGAGGTAGTACCATCCCTTGCCCATGGCTTCCAATAATCATGCATGGTGGAAACATTCCCACCCAAGTCTTTCTGCAATATCGCGAAATGAAAATCCACCTTCTCGTAGCCAATTTGTTCGACCTCGTTTAAACTCGGTGAGCTGTTGATACTGGCTTCTTCGTCTTCTTAAAAGGTATTCCTGGCTAACATGAACGCAATTCGTCCAATTTCACGGAAGAAAAATACACACGAGCTTCACAACACGCTTTTAAAACAAACCTTATTTGCATGTTCTGAGTGACGCCAGCTGCGCCACACTTATGCGCGGAACACGAAATTTCAATCGATGTCATCTTTCAGTTGTATAAACACGCCTACCAAATTTCGTTTATCTAACACAAGTCTTTCTTGGTGTTGGGATTTTTTTTTCCGCCAGTGTAAAAAGATCTTTTTCTTAGCTTTCCAATGAGCTATGTTTGAGCTCAAAATCTTTGATAGAAAAAAAGTTATAGTTTATAAGACAAAGCATCAAAACGCCCGATTTTCGCTGTTGCCAACAACAAAAATGGCCTATACATCAAAGGGTAAATTTTTAAAAATAAAATGAACAGTATTTTGAGCTCTGGGAAGTAAAAGGAATACACAAGCAAATTGTCATCAAAATCAAAAATGGTGATGCAACAACTTTTTTGAAAATTTGTTGATTTAAAATGGAATGACCCATCTGTGAGCAAGCTTTATAATAGTCTCCTCGTAGAATGTTGCCGCCAATGATTGGAAGTGAGTTGTAACGATCTCTTTGGGTTCCACGCCACTTTGGAAGCCTGATGCCTTTCCAGACCCCAAGCAGGGGTCTCCCCAAGCATGGCAATGCCCGTCATCATAGCGCTCGTGTAACACAACGGCTCCTCTACCAATTGCATGAATTCAATGGGACATTTTTGAATACCCACCATAAAGTTCCGACAGAGCACTAAGTGACTTACATGTGTTTCCTGAACTGAAGTAGAGACTTGGAGACCCCTGCTTGGGGTCTGGAATGGTATCTGGCTTCCAAAGTTGCATGGAATCCAAAGACACCGTCACAACTAACTTCCAATCATTGGCGGCAAGGCAACATTCTACGAGGAGACTATTATAAAGCTTATTCACAGATATAACAAATGCTTTAATCGTCAAGGTGATTATGTAGAGGATTGTACCTTACTTTTGATAATAAAATATTTTTTTTATTTAAATCCGTTTATTTTTTATAGCCGAACAGAGGTTGAAAAGAAAAACGACCCTCGTAT
This sequence comes from Uloborus plumipes, assembly GCA_038373865.1. Classification (NCBI taxonomy): domain Eukaryota; kingdom Metazoa; phylum Arthropoda; class Arachnida; order Araneae; family Uloboridae; genus Uloborus; species Uloborus plumipes. Next base: position 28,115 of record JAXGGA010012308.1, on the reverse strand, counting down.
AATACATTTAATACATTAGTAGTAAAATAATGTATTAAAAGTAGATTTAAAATATTATTAGAGCTTTAACACATTTTCATAAATGGTAAAATGCAAGAAGCTTTACTTATAAAACTTTATTAGTTATCAATACAATGATAATGAGATTGCCAATTTGGCCGAAAACACTTGATATGGTCACTTGATAAAACGTAGAGTACACCATTGAAGTTTTTAGGGGCATAAATTTTTGGCAGGTTTTTATCTCTTTTTTTTTTTGGGGGGGGTGTTCCGTAGCATTTAAAGATGGTGTGCCATCGCCTTTGGGGGAGAGGGGGTGGGCAAGCTTATGCATACACATAAATAATTCTTAGTTTCTCAAGAAATATCAGGATAAGTCAATGGGAAAAGTTTTTTTGCTTTGAACACAAGGTTGCCTTAGCCCCCAAGAGCAAAGTCAGAGTACAAATCCAAATAGCACGGAGACCAAAATAAAAGCTAAAAAAACGCAACTAAGCCCCTTCCCCCGACCCTAACTGTTAAAAATCAGACGGGCTAGTATAGGCCATGACCCTTTCGGATGCGTACTCCTGCTTAAACGAGTATGACTTAACCCTTTATGTTCCAAATTAATTTAACAATGAATGTAAAAAAATTTTTTGAGTTGAAAATACATTAAAAAACATTTTTACCGAGTAAAAAATTTTTGAAAATATTTTACCTTGAAAAAATTTTTGGGCCGATGTTTTTCCCAAGTTAGCATCGGCGGATGATGCCGATGGCCGATGGAAAAATTTTCAACCATCGGCGGCGATGCATCGGCCTGGCCAATGCATCGGTCGAGCCTTAATACTAATATAGGCACCATACACATAGATACAAAGGTCATGACGAAACTTATCAAAATGGATTCGGTAGCAGTCAAAAAGCCTACTTTTGGTTGCCTACAAATTTGCACACATAAATACGTACAGACACCGTGAAAAAAAAAAGTCAAAATTAAATAAATAGAGAAAATAAGATGACGTATTTGTATTTATCATTACCTCCGGAGTACAATATTTAGCCACCTTAAAAGTGGAAAATAATATCTAAGAGAAAAATTGACTTTTAGGAGCATTTGCGACATAGAACATTTTGCAATGAAATTTTCAAACTTTATATTCACCACATTTATTTCCAAAAAATGAAGTTTTCTTACCTCTCTAATCAGCAGTTTAGGATACCGTAGATACTCTTTTATGACATTAAATGTCATGTAGCCCATAAAACCTACTGCGCCAGTGACCGCCAAAAACCATAACCATCTTCTTAGTGACGACCTTGAGTTTACCACATACGACACGCCAGCAGCCGATATCCTGTTCTCCAAGAACTCTTTAGCTAACTCCTGAAGCTCAGTGTTTCGATAAGGATTCGCCTGGAAATGATATTTTCTGGCAGTAAATAAAGTTAATAACCCTTAAAGATTCTGCATCAACGACTAGCCAGTGATGAGAAATTTAAGCTACCTGATAACAAGTCCCACACTAAAGTTCATTGTTTAATCAATAACTTTATTCCTATTATTTTAAGTTTATTAAAAAAAAAATGAAGACATACTCAGCTGTGATACTTTACATTAAAATATTTTGTTTTTACTTCTTATTACGTATTGTTACAAAACCGTGTTTTTCAGTTTTTCAAACAGTTATTTTATTTTCCTCTTTTAGCTTTATTTATTTTACGAAAAAATGTTTTTTTACACACACTGTTAAAAAAAGATGTTATTTTTACAGTATAATACAGCTAATTTTACTTCTTTTATTTGAGTGTGAGCAGGATTTTCATACTGTTCTGTTTCATACTGAACTAGCACTTTTATTAAATTTTATTTTATACGAAATTAAGTGAAGCAGAATTTTCACTTTGTTCGAATTTTAATGAGTATTTCAATTAAATTCTCCCCAGCAGATAATTTAACTCTTCGAGAAAAAAATAAGATTTGGAAGCAATCTATGGGAGTTGGTGGGCTCTTCAGAATGGGGGCGGATCCCGTAGTTGTAAAAAAATAATGATGAATCATTGTGTTGTTGATATTTCGTTGTTTTTACAAAAATTAGTGGTTTGATCAACTTAATTACCTTCAATGATGGTGGTTGTTTTCTGTAGCAAGAAGGTTTCCTTGTCCATTTTAGTCGTCTGGTCTTTTTCATACTCCCTAAAGAGGCATGACGGTCCATAGTTTTAAAATCTGTTCAAATATTTTAACCTTTGGAACCAAAATCGCTATTAAATAAATATATTATATATATACATATAATATACAAATTTTTAAAAGTGTTTAAAATAGGGATAATAAATCCCAAAAAATACAAGAAGACACAAAAATACAAAAGTGTCAGCGCAAAGCAGCCTTGCGCTGACTTTTTGTGCAACCCTCACTCCTTTTAATTATGGATAAGTCAATGAATATTTTAGCGCCTGGCAAAATGGTGACTGATACAGCAACCTGTGCATGTGCAACCCTGTGCTGTGTGCGGTTTGTTTCGAGAGGAACTTTCCGGATCGAAATCCTGCTGCTCTCATTCTAGTTCAAATTTTGATTGTTATTCTTGTTCGAATTGTGATAATTATTCTAAATGTGTTTTACATTCTAAACTTTTAGATTGTAATTTAAAAGTTTCTTCTCGCAAATTTTCTGAATTCAAAGGTATGAAGCATACTTTCTCCTTCAACACATGTAACTCAAAACTTTGCAAAACTTGTCCCAACTTTAATCCACTGCAAATTGACAACACAAGAAAATTTCCAGTTGCCTGTAAAACTTTTAATGTTATCTACTTAATTGAATGCGGTTTTTGTAATTTTATATGCGTTGGTCAAACTTCTAAAACTTAAATATGCGTATTAACCTACATCGTTCAAATATCTCTAAATATGTTACAAAAAAGGACTATAATCTTGAATTTCAACATTTTCAAACGCATGAATTTAAATCTGCCGTTTTTTAACATTTTAGATTTTGAAAAAGATTACAATTTACGAATCTCAAAAGACAACTCTTATATGAGTTATCATAAAACTATTTCTTCGTATGGTCTTAATGACCTTTTTAACGGTTCTAGAATTTCTAATTCAAACTTCTGTATTTTTGAACTTTTTCATAGCACGAAGGCAAAACCTCTAGGCATAAACGCAGTGGGCATAAAACTAGTAAAAAAGCTAATGTCTTTGATTTGAATATTTCCTACAACTTGGTTAAACTTAATTCACATATTTTTTTTCTGGAAAATCGTTTTCTTGAAGATTATTCTTGGAACCCACTTAAATGCCTTTTACATTCACTAAATGACAAACAAAGTAAATTTTGCGAAAGGGTCATTCCACAAGTGATCCAACGTTTTTTACCTTACATTTTTGTATTTCTTTCTAATTTGGCTCATCAATTGTACCCCTTGAGGTAATCAAAAGTCTCAATTTTTAGATTTTTATCTCTATTATTTTTTTATTTATGAGACTTTGAACTTTGGAAAAACCCTCGTTTTTCCATGGATGAGGGAACATAAAAGGGACCATAACTGGATGGCATTATGCAAAAAGGAGTTAACCCGCAAAAACCTGATTTTGAGATAATGAGCTTTAAAGTCAACAAACTCTGGCAAAAATCATGAGCTCTATATAATTATACCAATGATATGTTATCATGAAACGCTGATAGGGCTAAAATCATTTTTGCTTAATGTAGAAAGCAACATATTTTACCATCAGAGTAGGATAACTCATTTTTTATGTTTTGTGGGTTAACTCCTTTTTGCATAATGCCATCCAACTCGGCACCAAATATAGATAGAACAATTTGGTAAATGGCATTTTAAAGTACGTTAGTTGCCGTTTAATCTGATATGCAACATGACTAATTTTTAAAAAAAATTATTTTTTAAAAAATAAAATTTAAATTTCAAATTTAAATTTCTCAAAAAACATATAATGAATTTTTTTCAAAAAATTCTCAAAAATTTTCGTGTATTTTATCTTTGTTTGTACAAATTTTTAAATTGGGATCTCAATGGGATCATATTTTTTTGAATTTTTGAATAAAACTGTATAGGAAAAAAATGATATTTTTTAGATTCTATTTATTTAAATATTAAACTCTCTTGCTTGTGATGGTCTAAAAAGAAGAAAACAAACATGAACATGTATAAAGTGAGCTGGCATGAGCTTATAGATTTGTCATATTCACCCCTCCCCCTCCTTCCCCCGCACAACCACTCTTTTTTATTTCAAAACTGTTCAAAATGTTTTTTAAAAAAAACTATTTGATACAAAATGAATAGTAAACTTATTTAAAGTTGGCAAATGGGTTTCCTTATAACTAGACGAAGTTTCCCCTCCTCTACTCAAATATACCATTAACGCTGTACTAATATGACATATAACCTGGGGATTGAATCGACTATTATTTTTACTCCAGGTAAGTGAGCTAGCATTAACTTGTAGATTGGTCAGCTCCCCTCCTTTCCTTCCCGACCCAACCATTTGTTTCCCCAAACTGTTAAAAATGCTAAAAAAAAAACTTCTTCAATACAAAATGAATAGCAAACTTATTTAAAGTTGGTAAATGGGCTTCCTTAAGAACAGCCCTTCCCCCACCCAAATATATCATTAACACTATACTAATATGACATCTCACCTTTGGATTGATTTGAGGATTATTTTCACCCTAGGTATATATTGTTTTTCAGACGAAGTGTTTCTTTTTCAATCCGACCTTCACAAAGTGTACTTCCATTCAATATCTGAATTTAAACTTATGATTTATTTCATCCCCTACCCCAGCACCAATCTTGGGGGGAGAAAAGAAACGGTTCGTCCCAAGATCATAGCAAACAGCAAAATAGCACTATTTCCCTTTGTTCTCATAATGTTTTCCCATTATTTTCACACAAAACTGAAAAGAAATCAAAATATCAGGTTATATGTCAGTCCCCATCACTGCCTTTCCTTTCTCTTATTGGACAAAGCTCATAAGCTAATAGGAAAGAGTAACAAACAGAGCAAACTGAAACACTACCAGACGTCAGTAGAGACTGAGGCTTTGAAATGGGGTTACAGGGGAAGATAAAAAAATAAAAGTTTGGAGAGGGAAGGTAGGGTACAGGGGAGAGCAATCTGTAAAGTTAAACAACATGAGAGGTTATGATAAAAAAAAAGCAGTGTTAGTTTAATTTTTTATTGGTTTTAATGCATGTAAAAAGATACATCTTACTGCATTACTCTCCTTTACAACAAAATGAAAAAGAAAACAAAGTTAAAAAAATTAAATAACAGCTGCACACTAGATATTGTGGAAAGATAGTTATGGGGACACAGATATATGATCCGATATTTTGATTTCCTTTCAGTTTTGTGCGAAAAGAATAGAAAAAAAAATATTTTTGGAAAAAAAAATGGAACCGACTTCAGTTGAAAATTGCTCTAAAAAGTAAAAAATATTTTTTTTCTTTGAACACCATTGAAACTACTTTTAAACTTAAGTTTTGAAGTCGGCGCAAAAACGATAGGTAAAATGATATTTAACCATATTTTGCCAACATTTTTTCAGAGAAACCATTGTAAATTAAAAGCAGAATATTTGTACCATTACACGAATGTGTTGTAATCAATGAAATGAATCCATTAAAATTTATATTTATAGTTGAATTGTAGTTGCGTATGATTCTATACATTGTTTTTGCGCAGCTTCAAAACTTATGATTAAAAGTAGTTTCGATGGTGTTCAAAGAAAAAAATTATTTTTTACTTTTTAGAGCAATTTCCAACTGAAGTCGGTTCTATTTTTTTTTCCAAAAATATTTTATTTCATTATTTTTTGTGTAAATGCACTAAAATAATCAAAATATAGTTAAAAAACCATGCAGCTGTTCAAAAAACTTGCAGACCTGAACTCGGTCTCATTCCATCAGGAACTTCAACCCGACGCGTTTAACCACTTGACCATCGGGTCGCTGATTGAAGTAAGGATTTACGATAGCACATATTGTTTTAAATAACATGAAATTTTAGTTTTTCGATCATAACTTTTTTTCTAGTGAACAAATATCGTCATATGAATACATGGTACCTAAGTTAACCATCTCCTATCGATTTAAAAAAAATCGTCCAAATCGGTTCAGTAGATCAGATGTTATGTGCGAACAAAAAAAAAAAAAAAAAAAACATACGCTTTGAATTGAGAACCTCCTCCTTTTTTGAAGTCGGTTAAAAATTGAAAGTAAAAGTAAGTAATTTGAATTGTGGGAGAAGGGGTTAGAGTAAGACTTGGAAAATTGGTGCAAGTTTTTGCATTTCATGGAAAATAATTTTCAACTAAAGTGGACTCTTTAGCTTTTTTCAAACACCACAAATCAAAATCTTATTTTTTAAAAATTTGTGTCACTTTAATGGTCGTTCATACCCCCCCCCCCCTCGCAGTGCAAAAAAACATTACACAGCAGATTTTGCCTAATAACTCAACACTCATGGTGTTTGATACATTTTATTTGTTTGTAATGATGTTTTTTGGTCACAACCAATATGAAAATCACAAAAAATAGTTACTTTAATTTTTTACATCTATTTATCATCTTCAGAGTTTTTTACTTTTAATTTTACCTTGAATTTGACGTAAATGCAAGGTATAAAGTACAGAATCTTGTAAAGGTACAAAAATTAACATAATATAATTGACAGTGTATATAATTTTTGGAAAAATAATATAAGTGCCGCAAATCAAAAACCATTTATTGCCACAACCGATTCAAAGCCCCCAAAAATGGCGCAAACGTCCATAAGAAAATTCTACAGCATCGAAGGACCCCATTGCCAATTTTGACAAAGATCCGACCAAAGCTGTCATTTTGTACTATAAAAAAATATGGAGTAGATCCCTATGGGGGGGATGTACCTGCATAAGGATATTACAATCATTAAAATTGTTCAAAAAAAACATGCAGCTGTTCGAAAAAATCCTTGCAGACCTGGACTCGATCTCATTCCATCAGGAACTTCTACCTGACGCGCATAACCACTTGACCGGTTTGGGGTCAAAATGTCGCGGCTGAAATATCGCGGCCAAAAGGTCGCCGAGCCAAAATGTCGCGGGCCAAAATGTCGCCGGTCCAAAATGTCGCATGCCCAAAATGTCGCGGGCCAAAATGTCGCATTTTACTGTTTGAAGGACTTCCGTCTATATTTTAGTTGTTTTTCCATTGCAACTCAGTTTCTTCAGATCATCTAGTCCGGTATGTCTTAGGTCTTAGAATTATTTTGGTGCTTTGTAGTTACAGGGATACTTTGTTACCACTCGAACAATAACATGTATTAAGTTCTTTCTATGTTTTTAACCCAGAAAAAGGTTTTCATGAATTGTTTACGAATGTTTCAAAATATTTGATTTATAAGTGATTAAAGCTTTATGTCAGAAAAAAACATTTGTGATACTGATATTCCTTGAATTGCATTTAACTTAGTTTCTATTATTTTACTATAGCATTTCGAAAAAACTTTTAAATTTTAGTAGTACCTTTTCGAGAACGTACTTAGCAATTTCTGCATTCTGTTTTCCTGCGAAACGAAGACTATTTAGAGCGTAATTTCTTTTTTTTTTTTTTTTTTTTTGAGTTAGTGCCTTGAATTACAGACGTAGCTTTTCGTTTTATAATTTTGTGTTGATGCCTGATTCTTTGAAAAAAAAATTGGTCAACCGCGATCTATAGACTTTTGTTGTATTGATAAAGAACCTGGGAGTCTTATGCATCGAATAATGCATGTGAAGTAAAATATAATAAATCTTTGTAAACAAATGGAATTTGTTTACAAAGTATATGCGTAGCGTATGTATAATTTTTTTTTCCTTTTAGTAGAAATAGAAGAGCGCTTTCACCACGTTTCGTTAAATCGTACACACAACCTGTTAGTATAGTATTTCTAACGCTTAATCTCATACTATTCTTAAGGTCCTTTAAATTTATAGTTTCAATTGCAAAATTTTCTGCACTATTCTTGCACTTATCCATACTCCAAACATTAAAATGTGTTGTATCTTTGATAATAATTTTTAATAATAGTTTAGTATTTAACGTAGCACTCAAACACCAATTATTGTAGACAAATATTTTTTCGCTTACTCATGTTGAGACGTAAATGCTGTTATTACAATCTAAACTACGTTTTAAAACGTTCGAACGCTAATATTTTTTTAATAGAAATACAAGGCTGATAAAACAAGGTTTACAAATAAATTTAACAACAGGCGGTGGATAAAAAGTATCCCCCCCCCCCACACACACACCCGAAAAAGAAATTTCTCTGATTATAAATTCATCGTTTCAGACAAAAAGTTCACAGTTCCAAGACACATTACTCATATTGCCGGAAAGATCCGGATATGATCTTTTGTACTCTCATTTGTCAACATATCCGGTACACAAAAATATAATTTAGAGGGCGGAGACTTGTGGAGCATTTTTTGCTGCTCCAATAACTTTTAGTGTTATGGTATAAAATTCATTAATTTTTCACGTAGTTTAAAATATATTTAAAATTCGTATTTAATGTACGGCCTTTTAAGAGAATAATGAGCTTGGATGACACAATGACAATATATAAGCACAATTTTTTTAAAACAACAGAGACAACAAGTAGCCGAAGTCCTTTATCTCCCTTCTAAAGCATCATAAAATTTATTATTACAATCCGTGTACTTCAATCCTTTATAGGGAAAATTCCACGAACTAACTATCTAAATTAGACATGGTTTCTTGCTTTGTAGATATTTCAGTTGCCAAAAAAAATATTTTGCCAAAAAATAACGATGTTGAAATTTTGATTTTTGTCCAGCTAGATTTAAAAAATCGACCACTGTGCGTCCATAAGATCTTGAGTCCAAATTGACGAGCCACATCAGTCCTAATGATGGTAACGTTGGCTCCTGTGTCCACAATCATTTCGCAGGGAAACCCATTCACATATGCGTAAATGAAGAGTCCGTTGCAGCCGCCACTTCTTGGGGAAATCTGGAAAACTTTGGGAGACGTCTTCTTTTCTTGGCGAGCTTCGCAGTTCTTTCGTACGTGGCCCTCACCGGCACATTTCCAGCACTTCAGTGGTTGTCTACTTTGGTCTTTACGAGCCGTAATCTTCTTCAGGGTCCCCGAGATCTCGTTGATTTGTCGCTTAATTTCCGAGAGACAAGTTGAGTGCGAATCCGGAGCACTCGATTCCACGCCCGTGGTTGAATGGCGATCCTTGCGGGATATTTGCTGTGCAGCCTCGAACTTCATTACGTAGACCAGACCGGATTTAAAATCCTTAATGTCCGCCATCCGGAGAGCCGTTTGAAGTTCTGGATTTCGCACTCCATCTGTGAAGTAGTTCAGGGCCAGGCTATCGCGAACACCCGAAGGACAGTCCGAGAAGGCGAGATGGGAAAGCCTCTCAACGTCTGCTGCAAAAACTTGCAAAGTCTCTCCAGCCCTCTGGAGTCGGGATTTGAGCTGAAGTTGGCTGAATTCTTTTTGGCATGATTCGCCAAAGCGAAGCTCCAAGGCCGCTGATAAGGCTTCGAAGTCGCGGATCTTGTCCTCTGGGAAGGTCTGTAGTATATCAGCTGCATCCCCTCTCAGCGAGGCTGTAAGTTGACAGGCTTTCGTGGGAGAGTCCCAGAAGTTTGCTTCTGCAACGATGAGGAACTGCTTCTTGTAAATATTCCACGAGGTCTTCCCGTCAAACATGGCCAGTTTGATGGATGAACGAAAAGTTCCAGCTGCAGCTACACAGTCACTTGAGTTGTTGCAGGATGCTGATAATTTTGATTCAAGTTCTTTAATTTTCTTTTCCACATGGGTTTCTACTGTGGTGATTCGATTCTCAACGCTGTCTGAGTTGTTGCAGGATCCTGATAACTTTGATTCAAATTCTTTAATTTTCTTTTCCACATGGTTTTCTACTGTGATGATTCGATCTTCTAGAGCCTCCACTTTATTTTCCATGTTGATAAATTTAGTTTCCACCAAACTTTTCATTGACGTTCGATCGCTCTTAATTTCTTCTTGACTTGAAGTTATGCTAGCGGTTAAATCATTCTTAATTTCTTCTTGACTTGAAGTTATGCTAGCGGTTAAATCACTCTTTAATTGTTCTTGATTAGTAGCCAGATCACTTTTTAACTGTTCTTGATTAGTAACCATGTCATTTTTTAATTGTTCTTGATTCGCAGCCATGTCATTTTTTAATTGTTCTTGATTCGCAGCCATGTCATTTTTTAATTGTTCTTGATTCGCAGTCATGTCACTTTTAACAGCGTTGATCGCATCAAGGAGTTTTTGCAGTTGTTCCTCCATTGCTCGAGTAATCACCATAAAATTCCGAAGTCAAAAAGTCCTTAGGAAGAAAAGTCCGAATTCACAGGTAATTCCAAGAAAGTCCTTGAAGATGCCCCACGTTGGGCGCCAAAATTGTAACGAGTCCGTAGCACCTTCAACTTTCTTCAAATGAGCATTCCAATCTTGAGGAAGTAACTATAAATTTATTTACAAGTACGTACACTATTTACAATAAGAGCAGGAAACAATTGCTAAACATCCAGCAATTAGGTAGCAAAACAGTACACTGTACTCTCAACAGTAACTCAGCACCACGTATCAAACGTGAACTGTAATTAAGCAATTACAAAAGCAAAACAACCATCCGCTCAAAGCGAACGAAAACGAGTCACCAGAATCAAAGCTGAAAACAACTCACTGCCTAAAAACTGTGTTCAAGGCTATTTATACTCGGAAGGAACATTCTAGCAAAATCCGGAGCATTCTGTTTCATTCATAACATTACGTAATCCATTCAAGAAACTTCTAGTAATAAAAAGAAAAAGAAAAAAAAGAAAACACTCCGAGCGAAAAATGTCTTCACGCTTATTAAATGCAGGGCAAGTGTAAAAACTACAGAACGTTACAGGGCCGGTATACAAGTGATAAAAGTGATATCTTCAGATACTTTTGCAACATGACGTCAGATAAAACCAAAACTAATGAAAATGATGCAAGGCAGGAAAAACAACAACTATTTACAAGATTTGTAACAATATTTATGAAGAATTTCTTTGTATGGTCGGGATGTTTTGTTCCGATTGACCCCGTTGTTCATATACACCCCATTTTACGGTACGAAAGTTGAAGTTTAAGGGCGGTAACTCATTGCACTCTACGAAAGTTACCCACCATAAATCAGCGCCAATTACTCCTCCCTAGTACCTCAAAAGGAGGTAAGCATTATTAACCCATCCATCAATGCCTGACATTTTTTTTAAAGATATTTTGTATACTGGTTACAAACAGTATTTAATGGACAGGAAAAATAATTAAAAAAATATTATGTAACAAATAATCTTTTTATTAAGGAAATAAAAATCTTCCCCTAAAAGTTACGATAGACCCCAGAGGGTATATGCTTTTTTTACTAAAATTTTGTTATGCTACGATATAATATTTAAAAAGACATTTTATAAGAAGAAATAAAATCAGAAATTAACATAAACTGGGAATAATTTTGAAAACTAAGCTTTTTTTTTTTTTTTTTTTTTTGAGATTGTGAACGATGTCATTTTGATAAAGATCATATTAAAACTGCTACAGAACACACTTTACAATGGTTATATGCTGCAATCTGTTAACAGAGAATTGAAACAATACCAAGGTACTAACTGAACACTATTATTTGGTTGAAATGTTCATCTTGGGGAAATTCAGACCCTTTTTTGGACCGTCCCTAAAAAGGGACACTAGGCATTAATGGGTTAAGTTCACAGTTGAATTTATCAGATCTACATTATACTTAGGTTTTGTAATGCTTTCTTACACATGAGACACGAGGAGACACATTTATTCCTTTTGATAAGGTAAGTGTAAATATTCGCATGGGGATTAAAAAAGCTGACTTCTGTAAGTTATAAATGATGATTAAGTCTTTGAAAATATTTATTTGATTTAGGAATCATCAAAATGCATTTTAACTTCATTAACAGCATTCCGCTTCTAATAAAAGAATGTCCATTTTATAAAGTAACTAATTAAGAAACATTTTCTTTTCTTTTATATTTCAGGGTTTGAGAGCAAATCTCGAAGAGTTGAGCAAAAGGTATTTGACATTACCTCTGGTCATTGATACTAAACTGCTTCAACATCGAAAGCTGGAATTAGAGAGAAAACTTGGAAGTTTAGAGCGTGATATTTACTTTTTGGAGAGAAACAAAGATGTAGATATTTTTGTACTTCCGGAATAATTACAATCAATACTCATCAGCCACGCGAATCGATCTCACAGAAAGATTTTCTCCCGAAGAAAACATCTGAAACTGATTTCTCAATTAAAAAAAAAAACATTTTATTTAGTTGTTAGTTTTTCTTCGTTTGACAAAGGTCGAAATAGCCTTTAAAAGTTTTAAATAAACTCATTAATTACAATTTAAGAGAGAGATTTCTGGTGATCTTTTGAAACCATTTTCTTTTTATTTGTCAATTCCGATATTTAGCTAAGCAGCAAAATGTCTTCTCATCAACTATTACTAAAAACTGAGGGTATCTATCTATGCATCTAGCTATCTATCTATTTATGTCCTACTTATTTCTTCCGAACGCCAGTGAACTGACCATCGAGCCAGGTATCGACAGATTTGTAATTTTTCAGTCTTTATTATGGTTAATTTACATAATCCTACGCTTTCAAGTGGCGGAGATATCAATTAAAAAGTCTTTTTTCCTCCTTGGTTCTTCCATGAGATATTTCGGATTCTGCCTAAAAATTTCGCAACCCGAAAGTGTTTAAAAAAATTCGTGACTTCATAGAGCGAAGGAAATCTAAATTGGCAGAGTGCCAAATTCTCTCATTGCTTTTTTTTTTTTCCATTCCAAGGAAAGCGCTAATTCGGAATAGTTCAGTTGTTTTTTGACACTCGGTACGGAGGAATTTTTGGCTCATCCTTAAAAAAAAAAAGCGAGCGGCGTATCCTTCTAAGATCGAAGGGATCGGTCGAAACCTTGTCTTGACGCGCGAAACCCCCTGAAGTACGTTGTTGGGAATGTACGTTGTTGGGGGTAACGGGGGGCGCCCTTACTTTAAAAAAACATTTCGTTTGCCCCTTGTATACGTCTATTAGTACAAATGCAACTCTAAGAAGGAATGAAATAAATCTTTTAATTTCAAAACATTCAAAAATACATAGTACTTCATTCAACGTAGTTCTAACTGCGAATTTACATCAGTTTGTTTCACAATACTTAGTATTTATTAAAATTGCAGTCCTTTTCATGAAAATATATTTCAGACGTGTTTATTCATCAGGATGGGTTTACTTTCACAGGAACTGTTTTGCTTCGATCTCTCGATTGTATTTTTTCAAAAATAGTTCTCAGTATGTCCCATAGAAACTCGAAGATTTCCACAAAGGTAACCAAAGTCAATCCCATGAAAAATCCTAAATTGCCTCCTATGTTTGCGACCAGTGTTTCCCACTAGAAAACAAAAATGAATACATGAGCTGCGCTTCATTTATAGTGTATAATTGAAGGATAAAAATAGGTAATAATCTTACACTGTAAGATGCTACTTCTACGTCTTTAGCAACTTGGAAAGTACTATAGTACACTTTCACTCCAATCATACAATTGCTGCTTGGAAAGGGAACAAAATATATATTATCAAACACAAATGTATGAGTTAAGGAAACACGACAAAAATGAAACCGAGAGAATTATGTTTGCAGTTAATATTCTAGAAATATTTGAAGAAATATTTTTCCGGAAAAAAGAAACAATAAATTCCCAATTATCCGGGCGTGGTTTGTCCCTTAGTCATATTTTCAAAAAATAAATAAATAAAATTAAAAATGTAAATAAGTAATTGAATAAACAAAAATAGAAAAGTAAACAAGTAAATAAAAATGAAAAAGTAAATAAATGTATTAAAAAACGTGAATGAATAAATATGTTAAAAAAACGTGAATAAATAAATAAATAAATAACTTTTCTTCGGCAATGATTTACTGAATCTAGATAAATGATCTATTTATCCCTTCAAGTGCAAAATCTATTTTTAAACTTCCTGTGTTTTTCTTGCCTTTGCCTTTAAATGAGCCTTCAAAAGAGACCAATAAAACTGGCTAATTGAAACCTGATATTATTTAGATCTATACTTATGAGTTTCAGTTTTACATCCTACACCTTTTACTGATTTTCAGATCAACGGTGGGGCGAAAAATAAAAAGTTTTTCAGATCAACTTCTAATAGTTGCCAAAAGTTGTCTTTGGTGATAGTTAGCTTTTGTGCAAAATTTGAGAAAAATCGGTTAATATCTTCAGGGGGCGCTGCGATCGCAAAGTTTTATCATAGCTTTTATCGGGATTTTATGGTTAAAATATGAAAAACAATGCCGTTAGCTAATCTCATTGCATTTTTTTTTACTCATAAGATATATTCATGAGTTCAAAGCATATGAAATAACTCACAAAAAATTATTTTATATGATATATTTATATTTCAAGCATTTAAAAAGAAACAAAAACGTGAAAAAAAGTGATTATTTTAAAATATAAATATATCATATAAAATAATGTTTGTGAGTCATTTCATATGCTTTTAATACATGAAAATATCTTTTGAGTAAAAAAAACGCAAAGAAACTAGCTAAAGGCATTCTTTTTGATATTTTAACCATAAAATCCATAACAAAGCTGTGGTAAAACTTTGCGATCGCAGCGCCCCCTGAAGATAATAACCGATTTTTCTCATATTATGCACAAAAGCTCAGTATCACCAAAGACAACTTTTGGCAACTATTAGAAGTTGATCTGAAAAACTTTTTATTTTTCGCCCCACCCTAGTGGTCAGACTGGTTTTGTTCAAAAAAATATGGAAATAGAAAGTAATCTTGTAGCGTTTTCACTTGCTTTTATAAGCATCTTGTTGTGTACTTTGAGGTGCGAAGAGAAAATATTTCTTTCAAATAAATAAATAAATGAATGAACCATGAACGAATGAAATATGTACCGCCCTAGAGTTTAATATCTTAATAATACCAAATCAAAATAAAAAAAAAATTGATTTAGTATTGTAGATTCGATTCGTAAGGTACGCTGGAAGATATAATGAACAAAAAGAGCATTTAACTAAGCAATAAAACGGAAGTTTTTAGTAAGGCATCAATCACCTTATTAAAAACTTCCGTTTTATTGCTTAGTTAAATGCTCTTTTTGTTCATTATATATAATTCTCTATGTTACGTGACGTAGGCTTTGAGTTTAGTATTTATTTTGAATGGTAACAGTTAAAGTACACAAAAAGTCGAAAACAGCCATTGAAATTTTCAGAACGTCAAGACAAATCGCTAGTTGAAATACATTTATGTTGTACTTTCAAACATTGCATTCTAGCTACTTTATGTAGCTAGAATGTAGCTAGAATGTTATTTTCTTACTTGTCCGATGCATTTCTCACTGTAAAGTTTTCTCTACCGTTTTGAGACAGGGTCAGGATTTGTTTAACTGCCTTGAAATAATTTTCATTTAATTCACTCGCTGATGCCGTGTAGCTGTATACCTTTTCCCTAAAATCCAATAAAGATAGAATTAAAAGACAAAAAAAAATGACATTTAATATTGAATTTTAAGACAGTATTTTACAATATGAATATAGATACTACATACTGGCATGGAGGTCTGCAACCGCAGGGAATTTTTCCGATCTCGATATCATTTATCACACTGGACATGCAAGCATCTGGAAGAAAATAGCATGCAAATAAAATAGAATACTGTAACAGATCTTTTATAATAGTGCTCTAATTTCCTTATTTTTTTGCTGTAATAGAACTTAATGATTTTACATGCAATAAATCGCTTAATACTTAACAATTACGTATCTTTTCGGTTATAGTTTTAGAACAAGTTATTTTCGAAACATAAAGAAAAAGAGGGAATATACTTTTTTAACGATTTCTTTTCTATTTTTAATGACTGCCATTTTTGCGCATTGATAGCAAAACAATATACGCTGTCCTATGAAAGAAAAGATTGAATGAAAAAGTGCAAAATGTTGATTGGTTTCGGATAAAAAGTATTGAATTAGTACGAAAACATAAGAAGTATACATTAAAGTAATACTACAAATTCAAACTCTGAATTATACTTACACTTTATCGGTTCCGTCACTCTACAAAACTCATAAGCAGTCAATGCTTTAAGTAAAACTGTTCCTCTTATATATATCCTCCGCGTGCAGTTGCATTTTGTAGTCAAATAGTAATGTCGGCAACTTTTTTCGCATCCCTATTGAAAAATTATCACATTAAATTGTTTACTTTATGTCTTTCTATAACTGAAAAAGGAAACAGCTTTATTCAGCTGATTTGCTTAAAAACTATAAAACTCGCAAAGGCACGAAAAGAAGAATAATTAAAAATTGTTATAACTAACTTTAAAATTAATATATAATATTTTAGACTGGGCCGAAAAATCGAATTTCTACGGAGCACTTGGCCTAAGTGTGGAAAATTTGTGACTCCCCAACACTAATTACTAAGCAAAATTTCTTGACTCTAAGTTAATGCCTTCTGCTCTGGCAAGAGAGCCTTAAAGTTTAGAGATTTCTAGAAAAAAATCGAAAGAAGAGAAAATTTACAAAACATTCTAAAATCCGTAGAATATTAAGTCTTAGTGCGGAAAATTTGTGACGTCTTAACACCAATTACTGAGCAAAATTTCTTAACTCTGAGTCAATGTCTTTTGTTTTGGCTTGAAATTTAGGGATTTTCGGGGAAAAAATGCAAAAAAGAGAAAATTTACAAAATATTTTAAATCCACAGAATGTTGAGTCTTGATATAGAAAAACTGTGACTCTCCAGCCCTAATGACTGAGAAAAATTTCTTGACTCTGAGTTAATGACTTTTGCTCTTGCAAGAGACTTGAATTTTTGAGATTTTTGGAAAAAAGAGATAATTTACAAAATGATTTAAAATCCCTAGAATGTTAAGCTTTAATGCGAAAAATTTGTGACTTCCTTCCACTAATTACTGAGCAAAATTTCGCAACTCTGACTTAATGTTTTCCGCTCTGGCAAGATGATTAAATTTTAGAGATTTTTAGGAAAAAAAAAGAGAAAATTTGCAAAATCTTTTAAATTTCACAGAATGCTAAGTCTTAGTACGTGAATGATTTAACTTCCTATCACAAACTAGGAGGTAGAATTTTAAGTCTGTGAGTTCATTATTTATGATTTGGAAAGAGGCCTGAAATTAGAGAATTTCATTAAAAAAAAATTCGTAAATGCGAGTAACACATAACAAAGCGAGTAACACATACCTAATACGCTCCAATATTTCGAAATTTTATCGACCCAATGACAACATCAGACCATACCTTGAACTGAAATTTGGTGTGAGGTCCGACTTCCACAGTTCACGCATATGCCATAGGGACCCATTTATAGGGCATGCAACCTTTTACAGCACAACTCATTCACACAAAGAAAAGACAAGAGTGAAAAAGCGCATCCCTGCCCGAGCCAGGATTTGAACCCGGGACCACACCGTCCTAGTCAGACTTCTCAGCTCACTAGACAAGGTGGCCGCCTTATATCAGTTTAATAAACTGGAACAATTGCAAAATAAAGCCTCCACCGGTCCTCCGCAACGTTCCTTCAGACGAGCTTCGAAATATATTGGCTGTTAGAGTTCCATGCGAAAAATGGAAGTTTATTCAATTCCCTTGCCGCACACAGTCCGTTGAACATATCGTGAAGTTAGTTTCGAAGGCATCAAATCAAGTATATGGCCAGGAGGAAAGATATAAGTTCATTGTTGCTATTTTAAAATCACGCAGCAATATATGCCTGCATTTCAGCATAAAAGTGATTACAAATTACAGTAATACATGATGTCTCTCCAACTGTAAATTCTAAGGCGTGAACTGTGTATTGTTAAGTTTTAAAAATGCGTAATTGATAAGCTTCAAACCCATATCATAATTTTTCTTTAATGCATAGAGATCTCTATGAAAAATGCAATTCTAATTTTTGAATACTTGTCAGGGAGCTTTCTAATTGCATAAATACTTTAATTTCTAATTTACCTTTTTTCTATGTGTAATTAAATTTTCAATAAAGACCCCTCTTTTGGGCTCTTTTATTAAAACCTTTAGGGCTCTTTTACCTGAAATTCAAGTCGTTTGCCATAGCGGAAGACATTACTCAGAGTCAAGAAATTCTGCTCAGTCATTAGTGTTGGGGAGTCACAAATTTTCCGCATTAAGACTTAACATTCTGTGGATTTTAAAAATATTTTGTAAATTTTCTCTTTTTTATTTTTTCCCAAAAATTTGTAAACTTCAAGCCTCTTGCCAGAGCAGAAGGCATTAACTCAGAGTCAAGAAATATTACTCTGTAACTAGTATTGGGGAGTCACAAATTTTCCACACTAAGGATACGTGCTCTGCAGAATTTCGATTTTTTCGGCCCACCCTGAGTGTATATGTACTGATTATAAACTCGCAGCAAATAAAAATTTAGCAAAATGATAACGACTATTTTAACTGAAGTGAGATGCATAATATTTTGAAGATAAAAGTAAGCTCATTCTCTAACCGAACTATTACAACCGAATTATTTTTAATACTTCCTATACAACTGCTTGTCTAGGAAAGGAAGCGAAAGAATCAGCACTGACTAGTATAGAGTACTGCCCAGTCAACCGGAACTTGAGATGACGTCCGTCGTTGACGCACTTCCCATATGGGGGTCCCAGCCTCGAAATGAAGGACTGCGTGACCTCCACTCCAGCCATGTCGTGTGGCCGCAGACTCACACCGTACTCGGCCACAAACGGGAGGTCTCTAGGATCGTGCACGACGACTCGGGCGCCTCTGTGGCGGTTCAGTAAATCGATTGATGTTGCTTGGCTCACGTGTAGTATCAGTTTCAGACCTGCGAAAATGATAAAAATAAGTAACTAATAATAACAAATAAAAGATAATAATCAAAATTATTTATTTGAATTTTAACATCTCCAATTCAACTTAAGTTCACAATTTCATACACTCTCTATTGGTATTTCATTATTAACATTACGTAAGGGGAGCTATGGAGGTTTACGAGTACACACATTTTACGAGTACATTTTTTTTTCTGGCCGTTAGAAAGTTTCCAAATTGACATTATATGTTTCCTTATGATGTCTGACTACTTTTTGTGATATTATTTTTTATTTAAATTACATATATTTTTTTTGTTCCAAAATTTTTAAGAGTGTCCAAACTGGGTCAAACCACTCTACTTCAGACCCGTCAATTCAATTTGTTCCAAGGGGGTCAAAGGGTGCAAAAACGATGCAATTTAGCCGGAAAACGACAAAAACCACGCCCACTTATATGCAAATACATTGACTTTCTAAAGTCGGGGAGGGGGGGCAATTAACCCCCCTGACCCCCCTAAATGACAGGCCTGCTTCATTTGCGGGAGGTTTGACCTCCCTCAAGTGGGGAGTGTGAAGGGGTGAAAAAGTGTGGGGGAGGGGGAGTGTGAAGCGCAGAGATTAAAAGTTAAAAAAAAAATGATGCTGAAATAATTACTTGTCCTATGACATGCTACTACAAGGGGCCGTCAATAATTGCGTCTTAGGAAATACTGTCGTCCTAGTTTAATCGGGTAACGGATAAACGAATACCCCGCTTATACGAGTAAAATATTTCCGAACCGAATATTTCTCCGACCATAAACGCAATGTTAAATATCCCCGTTTAATCGAATACCTCGCTTAATCGAATAGTATTTCTTGGAACAGACAGTATTCGTTTATGCGGGGCCGACAGTACTATATTGCTAAGTAAATTTAATTTGAATCAGTAGAGGGTGCGACTGCTATAGAAATGTCAGTCAAATATCCTTTTCAATACAACTCTTTCTGTGTTTCTATTGATCATTGAATAAGGGAGCTAAGTTGTAAAATTACTAGTTTCACACTTTAATTACAGTGCATTTTACAGTTTTAAACTGGAACCTCTGCTGCTAGTATTATGCTGTTGCTTTTGCAGTATAACACAGCTAATATTATGGTAATATTGCTAATTTTACGGTAATAAACTGTTAAATTGCTAGTTTTACAGTGACAAACTGTAAAATAGCTAGTTTTACAGTTTATTACTGTGCTTTTACAGTTTAAACTGGAACCTCTGCTCCCAGTATTATACTGTAAAAACAACAGCTTATACTTTGCAGAGTTCTGAATGCAGGCACCACATTTTGGATATTCTGTAGAATGCTGAATTTTATGCAGTACCGGTAACGTTTATGCAATAATAAAACTTCGACAGATAATAATTGAAAACACAAAGAAATGATACCGAAAATACTTACCACTATGGCTTCCATAATTAAAAACTTGTAGGGGCTTCTCTAAATTTGAAACATTGTCGCCAATAAAATTAAACATATAGCACTTTCCATATGTTGGATTATACAAAACAGTAAAATTTCTGAAATTGAAATAAAATACTGAATCTTTATTTTGAAACACTTTTCAGGTAAATGTGAACAGCGCAACTTATATTTTTCACTTAATTTTCAGTGTATATTACATTTCATTTTTTTTTTTTTTTCAGAATAGCTTTTAATGTCTAGACATTATCAGGAAAACAAATAAGAGTCAAAGCACCTCTGCTACTGCGAATAATTTGACAGAAAAAAACAATAGAAAAAAATATTATGTGAAAGAATGAGGAACAACAAGGGCGTATGTAATTGGTGGACTTAGGGGCCCAGACCCCTCCCAAAATCAAGAAAAAAGGTTAAATAAAACTTAATTTGGGGGGAATATGTTGACGAATAATTTCCAAGTTTTTAGCTCTATAAAAATAAATAAATTAATTAAAAAAAAGAGGATCGCAGCCAAGACAGCTAAGCTGGTTGCAACTTTTATCTCTTCACCAATAGCAAAATTAAAGCCTAGATGCCATCCAGTGCCGGCTTTATGGGAAAATTTGGGGCCTATGGCCCTGAGTGAAATCTGCAGAGGGTAAAAATTTAAAAAATAGCTCGAAGCAGGCAATAAAAAGGTGATCATGACCATCTTGACGTGACCAAAGAGATCCGAGAATTCCACTTTTATCCCTTTTTATTATTTATTTACAAAACATTTAAAGGTAAGAGCACCCGATCCCCACGCATCAAATTAAAACTTGCATTTTTACGATTTTAATTTACGAAAAATTCCGGGGGCGTGCTCTTTACTAGCATTTTCTCTAATGGTTCGGTCAATAGCCTGAAAAGACATTTTAGAAATTTAAAATACAGGGTGACAAGAAATAACTTGGATACACATCGTACATTATAACTTAAATGCAAATAAAAATATTACAACCGAACTTCAAAATAAGGATGAATACAACATTTCGTCTAATACATTTCACAGTTTTCAAAGTGGCTACCTTTAGCATTGATACAGAGCTTTAGACGTGTCACAAAATTTTTGGCTAAGGGCCGCAACTCATTTATTGATATTTTATCCTTTTGCTTCCATTAGGATTTTTTTAGTTATATTTAAGTTGTATGAGGTTTAGTACACACCCTTGTCTCCAAGATGAACCAAACAGAATAATCCATCGGGTTCAAATCTGGGGTATACGGGGCTTCTTGAGCTCCAATGAAGTTCGGAAAATGTGTCTTGCATCAGTGTTTTAGCTCTGTATGCGGGTGAAAAATCCTGTTGGAAGGTTCATCTTTGGTTTTTAAAGAACTTCTTAGACCAAGGTAAGACATCATCTTAAAAAATGAGTTTTTGCTTTGTCAGCTGATTAATTTTTATCCCTTGATCAACAAAAGCAAGTGCTTTTTTCCCACTTGCCCATATCCCGCCTTAAACCATTGCAGATAGGGGTCGTTGACGCAGCCAACAAATCAAGAAGCTACAAGTGCTTCTGCTGACCAAACTCTATCATTATGGCTATTTTGTGCTTGTTCAATTGAGAACAGTTTCTCATCTTTGATGAGCAATGTTTGCGATCGATCATCTGTTGTCCGTTTCAACAGTTACCTTCTTTTTTGAAGTCTTGTGAGTTTGTTCTTGGTTGTTAGCTTTTGAGCATCTTTCATTTTATAAGGGAGAAGATCAAGCTCAACTCTTACCGTCAAACGATTGGTTTCTTAACTGAACTTCACCCCTCTAGCAACCTTTCTCGTTGAAATCATAGGATTTCGTTAAACTCACTTTTTTATCACTTTTCAGTCTCTTGTTGCGTTAACTGTGCGTTCTCTCTCTCTCTCTCTTTTTTTTTTGACCTGTCACCATCATGTCCGAGTTTTTTTAACCTTTTAATTGTATACGAAACCGTCTGCTTAGCCACTTTCAATCGTTGAACAATTTCACATATTTTCATTTCTGGCTTATGTAATTCACGTATAACAGATCGTTTGTGAATCATAATTGTTTTCCCAACTAACTTACTTACACCTATTTAGGAGCTTTCAAGGATCGATTTCCTATCACAATATCATTAAAAATGTAGTGGTATTTACAGATATTTGGCTAGAAATTTCGTCCAAGTTATTTCTTGTCACCCTGTAAAAACAATTTCTAGTAGAGGTCTCTCTCCTCCTGTCACCTGTCGCATGTCTTCAAAGGTTAATTCCGAATGTGTTTTTAGAAAAGAGAACTCCCAAACTTCTCAACCTAACATCACCAAATATGATTTTAAGGTATCGGTTAAAGCTGAAAAACTTTCAGGAGAACCCTCAACACCCCTTTGTGTCCCCTAATACAGTGAACTCTCACTTATGCGCCGGCTCAAGAGACCAACAGAAAAAGGCGCATAAGTGAAAGAGACGTATAAGTAAACAAGCCTATTTAAAGTACTAAAACGCAACATAATGAGAGAATGAATAGGAATGTTTCTATAGACAAGGGACATATGACTACGGTTTGGCAATTACTGTAACGTAACTACAATGATAAAGAGAAAACAAAAATTGTAGCATACCTAATTACAAATTGTTCATTTTAAAACGATCTATAATAGGTAATTGTCCCTCTTCAAACTCTAGTTCATGCGGAGAAAATGCCTTCCGCGAGCAATAAAATCGAAAGATTAAAGAGGAAAGTGAAGAAAAATGCTAGTTTTTTTAAAGAAAATAAATATAATTTTTACATTTTACTAAAAATTCGGTGCATAAGTGAAATATTTATCTTTAGAGCGACGCATAAACGAATGATACTATCATTATTTTGATATAGAATGTGCTTGGACTATTCAAAATCGTCGTATAAGTGAAAAAGGCGCATAAATGAGGCGGTGTATAAGTGAGAGTTCACTGTAATACCACACATAGCTTAAAAATGCATTTTTAGATCTTAAACTTCGAAAAATCTCAGAGAGAGAAAGGCGCTATCCCTTCATCCATTTTCAACAAATTATAGGGTAAAGCTGCTTTTTTAAAGCTTTAATCTCACAAAATTTCTTAATAACACTCCTCCTAACCTTTTGATTAACGTCATTAAAGATATAGCCTAAATGAGTTTTAGGATATTAAGTCAAAACATTTCTGGTGGAGAGTTAGCGAACCACCTCCCTTTCCCCAACTTTACTACCAAAGATAGCCATACATTGTAATTTCAGTTTCAGAAGGTTTTCGAGGGGAGCCTCAAGCCTTTGACATCTTCAAAGACAGATTGAAATAACTTCGATTCTGAAAAAAGAAAAAAAAAACCTAAGTGAGCTCAGACCCTTTTCCCTCTCTTTATCACCTCAGAAAAATTGGTCCATCCCCGAATGATCGGACACACTAGAGCTTCCTTTCCTAATTACTTTACATTGAAAAATAAAAAATATGTGGGAGGAGAGGGCTTAAACCTGGTCATATGCGCCCCTCCAAAATTATAACATACTAGCAGTACCCCCACGGCGATGCCCGTGCAATAAATGTAAAGGAAGTCAACTGAATAAATTTAAATTCACTGGAACCCTCTGAAGTAAAATTATTATATTCAAATGCTCCACAACGTTTTAAATACCACTAAAAGTCATGTTAAAGTTTCAAACAATTCGCCAAATAAATCAAAAAGACATTAAATTAAGTAAATAACGGGGGAGAAATTAATTATTCAAATTCAGTCACTTTTCATGGCTTAACTCTATACGCAAATTTAAACCACCATGTAACTTCAGAGACGAAATCAGTTTGTATGGAAAATGGATTTAGTGTTTCAGTTTTGCGTATACAGTTACAGTTAAGCCTCGAAAATTGGCTAAATTTGATTAATTAATATCTTCTGTTCTAATTAACGGAGAGAAGCGTGCTAAAACTTTTCTTTTTCAGAAAAAAAAAAAACTTTTCAACGATGTATATTGTTTGCTGGTGAGGGAAGTTTTCCCTTCAATTATGCCGGATGCACCAAAAATGAGACTAATTAATTAATTTAAAAATAACCAATTTGAAATTTAGAATTCTGCTTTCGAGGTGCATTTTACTAGGATACGTTCGAATTTTGTGCCAAGTTTCTGGTCTGTAATTTCTGTGAGGGCTTCTGGCCATCGGTTACAAACATACGTACATACAGAGCCCGTCATTTTTATATATATAGATATACGCCATTGAGGAACAGAAAATACTTTGAAACAAGAAACGTTAATTCTTTCGTAAGTAACTAAAATATAAAATGAGTATACTCTCTATAGCACTGCAATCCGGCGAAGCTGCACGAAATGACAAAATTGTCGAAATTGATTCCGTAATCAAACATGTCTTCTGTCGTAGGCAGCAGGGACTCTTCAATATCTGTTAAATCGTAGGTTTCTGCTCCTTTGACTAGATTTACTACTACGTCAATGTTCGTGTCATTTATTTGAATTTGTTCTGAAACGAGAAAGTTTTATTTCATTGTTTTTTCTACGTGTAAAATAATAGATATTCATGATAATACTTAGTAGAATGAACACAGTCAAATAAATCTACAAAAACGTACATGAGATTATAATATTCAATTCTCTTACACTAGGCAAGTAATTTTCAATGGGGTTGTTGGCATACTTTTGAAATTTTCTTTACCGGCGTCCATAAAATAATAAAAAATTACGTAATTTACTACTTGATGAAAAGACTTGAATGAAAGAGCGTGTTGTAAAGTTTCAGTTGGCTAGATGTCTCTGTTATTGTATGTGTCCCACTTATTTGTTATTCAGTTATTTAAAATGGTGATCAAGAGAGAGGTGATTTAGTGCTTTATGGTTGCCTAGACCTCTAGTACCATGTGGTTATTTCCTGTGGAGATTTGTAAATGATGCTGTTTTATCTGCTAATCTGGAGGAAAAGAAAATCGGATCATTGCATCAGTTGCTTCTGTAACTGTAGACATGTTACAACGTGTATGGCAGGAGTTAAAGTACAGGTGTGATATCGTTCAAGCGTCAGGAGTAGGGCATGTAGAACATCTTTAGAATAATTAAAATATGAGGGAAAAATAGTTTTTAAACCATTTTTACTTTTAGAAATACACACGCTTGCAATCATACCATTCCTTTTGAATCGCCGTGTTTTTAAGTCGGTATAGTAAAATTGAATCGGTTATTTCAAAGAGCAGTCAAAAGACAAAATTCCTAATTTTGAGAAAACATTAATAGCATTATATTAAATTATTCAATCGCGACTACAACACTTTTTATTGATAGAAATATTCAGTTTGAAATGTTGTAACCATTATAGAGTTTTTTTTTTTTTTTAATAAGAGTAAAAACACGTTTTCGAGCTTTCAGAGCTTGTCTCTTGACTTAGCTCAAATGGGGACTTCATCCCCATCATATTTCATCATTCAGCTGTCATAACACATCCTAAGTTTCATATCGAATGAAATTGCTTCAAAGGTTACCTTGATTCGGTTCTTGGGAGCTGCTTTGGATGTTCTGGTGGTCATAGTCGGAATTCAACAAACAGTAACATCTCCTTAGCGATCTTTTAGAGGAATCAACTGCTGCACACGTTGTGAATAGCTTGTCCTTGCAGAATATGAAAGAGCAGACGCAGTGAGTTGTATTTTCATACATGCAGAACTCTGTGCTGCACGGAGATGGGACACAGTCGCATGTTTCTTTAAACCAAGACCATTGGCAGAGAGGATCACGATAGCACTTGAAGCGAAGATCCGACTTCGATCTGGAAAATCAATGCTTATATTGGCAAGGACAGACAAAAATTGACTACTTACTCGGTTACTGAGCTATATATTTAATTGATCAGTTGTAATGTTATCTGCCATTGGATAAGTATTGGAATTATATAGGTCTGTGGAAGAATTTGCTCACTTCGTTTACTTGTTTTAGATTTAAGTGGGCAAATCCATGCATGTAATATCAACTTGATACACAAAGAAAACCGATTCCATGGGCACTTCACTCTCCAGGGTCCCTCGTATCTACCACAACTCGTGGTTTTACCAGGATAGGGCCCTGAAGAGCGCTCTGTTCTTTTGAACCAGAAGGGGGCGAGCAAACCCTTGGTCCAGCACCCCAGAGGTATCTTTTCACTTGGAGGACTTCATGACCACGAACATTTTTAACGTCCCCCAGTCACCATGAATGAAGACGATGGATCTTTGATCGGCTGGGATCGAACCCGGGACCCTCCGGTTACGAGTCCGGCGCTTTTCCGGTCCGGCACGGTTCCATGGGCAACCGACTGAGACCTAAGTAATAAGCGGGCAATTTTAGATTTTTGTGAATTAGTACTAGATGTAAGCCAAAGTAAAGTGATTTGAGTGCACAGGTTTTGGTTGCAAGGGATGTCTAAATTCGCTAGTTTGGTTCCGGAACGGCAACAGAGTATTCTTTAGAATTGAAGCTTTGCCGCAATATTTGCTTTTTCAATACATTTGGTGTCTCCAGTCGGTAACACGTAGAGGAGGGTGAATTTATCTATATTGTGAAAGCAGTCAGTTGATTCATACTGCAATGGCAATAGCAAGAAAAGGGTGAAAAAAAAAGTTTAATTTTATAGAAAATGCGACTGTTTTTCTGGAGCTAAAATAGAAATTCTGGATCATCATTGCCACCGAACTAGGGATTATGCAGTTAAACCGCTTTACTTGTGTTCATATCTGGTACGAATGGATTTCGTCCAAATCCGTGACACTCAAGGTCGTGCCATTGGTGTTTGAACACCATCGATCAAGTCACTTTTCAAACGGTAACAACGGGGCACATAGATTCTCTTCACGGGCCCCATACGATTCGTGGGCCGTAGGTCAGGCACCACTAGCTAAGAACACTCTCGATCAATTCACATTTGAAACGATAACAGCGGTCCACGTACATGAGATTGACAATGTGTCACAGATTGGGCACAACAGGCTAACCAGAAAACTAAATGATGGTGAAATAATGAAAAAAGTTTCAGTTGGTGACAATCGAAAGAGCATGAATTATTTGCCTTTGTGTTCCCTTTACTGAAATGCGAAGTCTTATAATCTGACGAAATTGTGAAAAAAGTTGTTGAATTAGTTTCAGTGAGTAATTGGAGACGTCTTTCACACGATTTGTGGATTAATGCTCTGCCCCATACAGACGGGGAAATTGCGTGATGATTTTCTCGCTGAGTTTCAAAATTCGGCGCTTTTCTTAAAATTTCGGCAGACTGTAAGACCTTTAACGAGGGGACGAGAGCAAATAACTTTTCATCAAAAAGAGATCTTAAGATGTTGTTTTGATGGAAAGCTCTATTTAAACTTTTCTCATTACTACTATTGAAATCTGTCCGCGTCTGTCTGTCTGTCTGTCTGTTCGTCTGAAGCTTGAACTCCTCAAAAACCGCTGAGCGTAGAGAATCAAACATAATACCATTCGATTCGAAATTTTCTAAGGAAGACAATAAGACCAACCGCGTAATTGTACGACGTTAATTAGCTGAGATATTAATTAAAACGTTAATTAAATTCTTTGCAGTTTTAAAATTCCAAGACATTTATTTCTTTCAGTTGCCATTTTAAATTAAAGCGTTAATTAAATTATTGCACTATTTTAAATTCCAAGACTTTTATTTCTTAGCGATGTCATTTTAAATTAAAGCGTTAATTAATTATTGCACTATTTTAAAA
>JAXGGA010012307.1:0-39208 GCA_038373865.1 Uloborus plumipes | reverse complement strand
ATCGCAAATTCTCAAATTTGGATACGTTACAAATCGCTACGAGATGCGATTCTAATGTAATTCGACTTCCAGTTGCGATTGGTAATTTGCGAACTCGCCTACGAACGGATTGCAATGCGTGGTGGTTTCACTTGGAATTCGGCCCTGAGTTTTCCTAATATGAAATAGCATCGACTATCAGGATTATGTCTGGTTTATTAACCGGAAAGCTATTCGAGTCCGACCTGGTATTGCACTCCCGAATGCTTTGCAAATCCAGAATGAGAACTGTAACTTTAACTTCAAAACTCTGAAGCAAATGTAAACAAATCCACTGCCGAAAAAAAAAACGAAGCTAGTCTCCATGTGCTTTTAAAATGACGAGTAGCAAGATTGATGTCGTGAGTTATTTAGTTGAATTCAGTATTTGTTCATCATAAAATATTCATCATTTTGTTTAGTCTTTAAAAGTAAAGCATTTGGAATGATTAAAGTGTTGAACTCGGTTTATCATTTGAGTGTATTGCCAGTGTGCCAATGTTAGTAAATATTTTCAGTTTGTTAGTACCTGTCCGTTGCGCATTTGACTAAACAATCATAGTTGTTTCCAAGAACTTCTTGTGCTCCATGACTAATTAGTTTTTGGATTGACTCGTCAATTTTTATTCTTACGCGCAAAATTTGAGATAAACACTTTTGACTAACATTTGCGCAAGGATCAACTACTAACAAAACCAAAATGCAATCTTTTCAAAAGTATTTTTAACCTAATTCGAATAGTTCTCAAAACAAAATAACTCATTTTCAAGCTAAAATAAAATAAAGAATGTACTGATGCAAGGAGGACCAACTGGAGATGAGGGTGGGGTCATGGCACAGACTGCACCATAATTTTTAAGGAGGCGAGGGGGGGGGAGGCTTTTTTTTTGAGTAATCCGTGTTTTAATGCTCTCACTCTTGTGTGGGTCAACAAGATATTTGGGAGAGCAGCCCTGTTTTTAATTTTAGAGCTCTCAAACATTTAGTTGTCAAGAGATTCTTTGAAACTCAAAAATAAATATGTTCAATATATTTTGAAACTTTTGTGCATTAAAATGTTCTGTCATATTCAATTTTGAATTTTTATTTTTTGTTTTTTCAGTCCATTATTGTACCTGTTTATAATGGAGACTTATGGTTAGAAGAATGTTTAAATTCTATTGTGGTTCAAGATTTTACTGGATCTTTAGAATTGTCCGTTTTCAACGATGCTAGTAATGTAAGTAATACTTTACGATAAAGGGTAATTCCAGCAAGAATGGTACAAAGCATGTCTTAAACTGTTGAGTTTAATTTATCAAATTGAATAATTCCTTACAATCACAGAAAAAGCATGAAATGAAATAATTAGCCTAAAACTAATTTTGTCTACAATTTCAAGAGAAAATATTTTTTTTAATCATTAATACGACTGTAATAGAGTGGATGTTTAACAGTTCAATTTAATTATCCTGAGAAAAGAATTACCAGATTATGTTATTACCACTCCAAATTATGTTAAATTATACTAAATATAAACTGAAGATTTGTAAAATCTTCTAATAATTGAAACAAAAATAAAATTCAGGCATCAATTCAGTATTTCACTTTCTGACACAAGCCACTCTTCAAAAACATGGAATTTCGTTTAAAATTTTTCAATTTAATAAAAAAACATTAGTTTAATTTATTTTCCTCTTAAAAAAGCATAGTAAACATCTACAGTGTGAAAAATCCGACTCTTGTAGCGTGTGCAAAGAGATTGCAATTTTCAAAGTAATGGCATCAAACGCATAAAAAGGCATATAAAAGAATTTATTTCAGTAAATTAATTTTACAATCGCATTTTAAAGGTGCATGATAAATATATTATAAATATCTGTTGCCACAATTAATGCAAAAATAAAATGAAACTCATAAAAGAACAGTTAATTTTGCTCTAAAAAATTTTAAATAATGATCTAAGCAAAAAAAAATATAATGTGAATTTATTTTTGCCTCCTAACACAGAGTAATTAACTTGAAAAAATGAGTGAAATTCAATTTGTATATCAGATTCAAATTTTCAAAATGAAAGCATCAAAAGTATAAAAGCGGAAAATTAAATTATTTATTTAAGTCAAATAATTCTAGAATTACATTTCATCAGGTTTATATGATGAATGTTATTAATAATCACTGACATATTCATCAAAAATTTGGAGGAAAATACACGGAAGTAGGGAGATGTAGCAAAACAGACAATGCCTGACTTCCAATATTAACAGACAAAAAAATGCATTAATTCCTGTATATAACCGAAACACCACCTCTGTAAGCATAAAAAAAAAAAAAATCCAGATTTTTTTTGCCAAAATAAGGGTAAAGCATCGCACCAAAGACATTAAATGGATGGTGACGGTGACAATTTTTAAAAGCTGGTAACTATCAGAAGCAATCCCATGCAGATTCCCTTCTTTATTTTCGGAAAGGGCCAAAAAAAATTATGGGATTTTACACGGAAATATGTTATGCATTATTTTGATTTCATATTTGTTTTTTTTTCAATGAATAATTTATGAAAGGTCCGTTTATGTAATCAGCATTTTGTGAAGGGTCTGTTTTGCTTAAGATCAGATTTTTGTGAAAGGTCCCTTAGCAGACCCAAATTTCCTGTGGCCGGACCCCTGATATTGAATGCAATTGTTTATTTTATTTCTGAAAGGCTTGTAACAGAGTCGACAGTTCGAACATTAAGAATCTTTGGACAAGGACAAATAATAATGTGTTTTCAGGAGTTATTTTTTTATTCTTGCAAGAATCAGCAGAAATGATCTCAGAAGCATTTTTTGTGCTGTGCTGTGCAATTTATTTGCTGTCGGGCATTTCAGCTTAATCTCGAATCACATTTTAAGTCCTAGCAATTTGAAGTTGGGGCAAGTCTACTCCTTCTTGCGTCAAAGAAATTATTTTTGAGTTCTGTATGAATGGCTTATGCCCAAATAATTAATACTTGATTACACAGAATTAAATGGAGAATCAATAGAGAAAAATACAATTAATTGGTGGTAATTATTAAGAGAATTCTAAAGTCTTGAGACTGATTTGTATCATTTTCACTGGAATGACCCTTAATCATAGTTAAATGGGAAGTATATTTAGCATTTTATTATCCAAATGTCCGGAAACTTTTTATGGGTTTATTACAAAAAATGACAATTGCATTCATAATGTCGCAACAGTTGCATCATGACCTCTCTGACATCTACTTATGTTAATTAGGGACCCAGTGGTTTAACACTTTTGGAGTTGCAGACTGTAAGCTTGTTAAACAACTTTTACCCCTAAAAGTTAAGAAACTGAGCTGTCCTGCATATAGATTCAATGTTAACTTGATTCTTTATCATGCCAGTGGTATTCAAAAATAATTTTATATTTTTTGACATTTAATCTGCATCTTGATTATTTGCTTCTAAGCCAATTTTCAGTGCATAGTAAAAAACTGTGGATAATATGTTGTGTTTTAAATAAAGTAATGTACAACATGTTTGTTAAAATAGCCAAGTGAAAGTGTAGCTCTTTAAAAAAATACATTTGTATTTTTGCTCAGAATGCTTTGTATTGTGTATCATTGAGAAACCTTTAAAAGTAGCGTAAAGAGAAATAGATGGCAAAACATTGCTGCACAGTTGTAAGTATTCAGCATGTAAAACCGCAATGAGCTGTTTTAAACTTTTTAGTTTAAGGAAGCCTTAAGCTTAAGTTAAGCCTTAAGTTTTGAAAATAAAAGAAATACATAGTTCTTTTTCAATATGCTATGTATGATTTATTTATTTTCTCTCATAGTAGCGGTTTCTTCTGAAAACTTTCATTTGTTTAGAATTTAAAAATATCAATGATTACTTGACCCTGTTATTTTGCAGTCATTATTAAATTCAAAATTTTCTGTGTATTCTGTTTTATTGTATTTGTCAAAACAGCTACATTTGTAAGCTCAGTTAATGCATGTCACTGGTTCAATATCATACTTTAGATCCAATCACATACTTAAGAAGTTAAACAATGAGGGTGATGATGAATTTGATTGCCTGCATAAATACTATAAGTTTGTACAATTATTTTGTACTAAGTTGCGTTAGAATTTCATTTTCTTTTTTATTATTTTTAATATTATGATTATAATTTTGCATTTATCTAATTTATTAATTTTCGAAATCCTTTGAAAATTTTATTTACAATGCAATAGCTGCAAAACTCTTTCTCTAGCCCCTTCAAAAAAAGATAAATAAAATACATTTTGTGTTTTTTTAAAAAGTTTTTAAACTTACTCTAAAAAGTATCAGAATTTGCATTTTTTAAAATTAATTTATTGTAATTTTTTTTGTAGGACAAATCAACGGACATTCTAACATCATGGTCAAGTAAAATTATACAAAGGGGAATCAAATATACATTAGTTAATTCATTGAATTCTCATCCAAAAGGAGGTGTGGTATCATTTTTTAATTATTTTTTTTAATGGTGTATAGTTGTTTCTGTTTTATAAATTAACTAGCTGCGTGGACCATCATTGGACAGGCTACCTCTAAACAAACAATTAACAGAACTTGAACAAAAAATTAGAAAAAGAAATAGTTCCCTTGTATTATAATGGATATAAGTTGTTGTTTTAAAAACCTTTATTAGGGCATAGCTGTGCCCCGTGGTTTCACACAAGTTAATAAGACAACAATCTATTAAAAAACTATTTTAAGTACACCACGATATATGTATATGATAAATATATAGTAAAAATTAGCAATTTAGTAGCAATTTCCAAAAAAGGAAAGAAAAAGAACTCAAAAAGTTAATTACAATATATAATTATTATTAACAGTATTTAAAAATAACACCCCATTCAAAATTAACTTGTGAATGTTATTTTGACTAATTCAGATAATTTTGGTGTTTTGAACTTGGGAGTCTACTGGTAGTGGTAGTGAGGAAACAAAAAGGCTTCTTTATCAATAAAAAATAAACACATGTTACTAAGAAGTAAAAATCATATAGACGCTTTTATAATGTAGGACTTTACTGATATTAAACACTTGGTAAGTTTCATAAAAGTATATAGCTGTTAAACTTTAAATTAATTCATTAAAAAAAATCCCCTATTTTTCCAGATAAGAAGCCGAAAAGATTTTCTTGAACTTCAAAATGTCTGGAAATTTTGCATCTTTAATCAAGACACAAAAGTTAAGAAATTGTAAAACCACAGGAGATTTTAAAAAAGGCATTTTTTTTTCAAAGTTATAACCTTATGGCATAGTTATTCATTGCTTTTACTTCATAAAAATTATTCTGCAAATTCCAAACCTTACCCCTTACCCTCTTTACCAAATGTGTTCAGTGTTAATTTTCCTCAACTGTCAATAATACATTTTTATTTATTACAGTGGGTTATGCAAAAAATAAAGCTGTTGAGCAAAGTGCCGGAGAATACCTATGTTTTTTGGATTGTGTAAGGCTCTTTTAGTTCACTTTTATTTCTAAGCTTCATTTATTAATTGAATCATTTATTTTGAAAATCAGCCAAACAACAAAATTTCTAATTTAAAAAAAATATTTTCACATGATATTAAATTGTTCAATCGTGATTAAGACTCTTTTTTTTGGCAGAAATACATCTAATTATGTATATGTTTCCATTTCAAATATTGTTATTGTTACCTAAAATTTTAATAATAAGGTTTAAAATGTTTTCTTGAGTTTTTAGAGCATGTCCATTGACTGATTTGTGAAATCAGGGTTCAATTATACGTAACTGCTAAGATATTTTATCAATATAAAAAAATTGTTGGTTTGATTAACATTCACTATGTGAAAGCACTCTATTGTATTTGCTCATTCAGGTACAGGAATGGCGCCTCAAAAAGTGCTGTTCCAAAATTTCTTTTGTATTTTCATGTTTAAAACATCTTATTTTTTAACTGGAATTTTAGTTGCTCTCATTCTTTATTGAGAACTAATATCGAATAGAGTCCATCAAGTATTTCTCATTGAATAATACCCAGGGGGATGAAAGCTTTCTGTTTTGTAATAGAGTTATATCTTTTTTGAAAAATTCTTAACAGTGAGACAAAACAAGATTAAGGTTAGAGGTGAAATCTAGGAAGTTGAATTAATTTTGCTCTTTTATTTTATTTTTATTGTATGATCATACAGATAATCCTCGTTACATCATACCTTGTTATATTGCTTTTCATTTGAACCCTGAAGAGATATATTTATTTAAAAAAAAGTTTTTTTTTTTTTAATTTAACATCACAGGAAAAAAAAAAAAGAAAAAGTTATATTTCTAAGAAAAAGCATTTTTACCTTCTTTAAAATTTAAACAACAGAATTGGCATGTTTTCCAATTCAATGCTTTGCAGTTCAAACTGCCTTTTGACTTGAATTCCATCATAAAACATTGAAAATGTTTTTTTCTTTTCATTTTGATAGAAAAAATGGTAAAGTAATTTTATTTTTATGAAGAAAATCGTTCTAAATATGATAACCAATCAATCTTTTTCTAAGTGTACTTATCATTAATTGTTTGTTAGTTGAATCATTAATTTTTATGAACTTGGTTATATTGTGTTTTCGGATACATCACGCTTTTTTGTTGTCTCTCGACAAGAGTGATATAACGTGGTTTACTGTATTTTAAAGAAAACTACTATTTATTATCCTATGATGAAAATTTAAGTATTCTTAAGTAAAGTAAAATAGTTTCTTACATTCGTAAAAAAATCGTTTATTATGTGTTTATCAATATTTTCTTTTTTTTCACTTTTTCACAGAAGAAAAGTTTTTGCTTGTCAAGTATATAGTGCTGTCTTTTTTCTTTCTCAAAAACTAAAGTTGGAGTATAATTTCTTTTTCTGGACAATTTTTGTCTTAAAATTTTTTGCAACTCTCACCCCGAATAATACTTGAAATAATACTTGAATAATACTTGAACCACATACTCACGAGAATAAGTTTGAAACTTAAGCTTTTTTCCTAGCCCCTACCCCCATTTTATAGTGGAACAACTCCACTGCTTTTCAAAATCTGGGCTATTGTTCAGCTCTATCAATTTTGCTGTGTCTTTAAAAATTAACACGTTTGCGACATCATGACCCGTTAGTTTCACACTTTACTTTCTTAACAGACATGCATGTTCAACAGTGGGTCACCTACTTTGGAGTATACATTAAGATAGCGTAACTTCTGAAAATCTGTGTGTACTTGAGGCACTTTATATCGTAACTACAATTTTAGTAGGGTGTCTATGTACTAGTTAAATAATTTTTTGATCTGATTATTTGTTTACAAATTAACTCTGCACAAATACAGATAACCAGAAAAAAATATTAAGATTAAATTAAAAATTTATAAAACCCACAACCCTAATTTCTGACCTCATATTGAAACAAACTTCACTAGTTAGAAAGCCTTTCAAATTTAAATATATTTAATTCTTTTGGAGAGGCCATTGTAAACAGAGAGAAAAAGAAAATCTTTTCTAGTAAAATTTGCTAGTCATAAAAGTATAATAAAAAGGAAAAATAGAAAATCCTTTTAAAATCCTTATGCTAAAATCAATTACAAGTATTTTAATTGTTATCAAATAGAAACTGGTAACATATAAATATTTCAAATCAAAGTTTTTCTTTCCTTGCTGGCAAACAATGACACCAGTATCTAATAGTGTAAATCTAAGGCTTAGCCACATTTGCTAAAATATGTTATATTTTGAGTTCTATATAACATGGAAGTTCCAAACATATTCTATCAGATGCAGAAAACTTTTCTCTTTTCTTTTGCTTCTTTTGTTTTAAATTTTCAAGCATGTTTTCTATTCAACTATTGTGAAAAACGGTTTTAAAAGTTTTTAATTAATGTCATCCAAAGACACAACCTAGCTAAGAACACTCTCGCTAGACTCTCCTTTTGTACAAATAATATTCAAAATCAGTCCGTCTGTTTAAACTTTAGAGTGCCACAGACAGATGCACAGATGCACTGGCATGTCAAACATATAACGTGATCTCTTGCTGCGTCTGGGGTTAATAAAATATAGATTACAACTCCTATGCTTATTGATAACACTGATAACTATTTTAATTTCTATGATGAAAACGAAAAAAGAAAAGAATTGAGGAAATTGTAGGATGATTACCTTTTTCAGAAACATAAGTTATTCATCCATTTAGATTACTATTATAAGATTAATAAAAATAAGTCAAACATTTTTAGTGTTTCTCATACATTATAAATTTTCTTCAGGATGATGTTATGAACAAATCAAGAGTAAGGAAGCAATATGAAGCTTGTTGTTCTAGGAATGATGTGGTAAGTGAAAAATACAAAGAGTATTGCTCTGTATTTTTGCTACCTGTCGCTGTCATCTGAATTGCAAGAGTGTTATCTGACTGAGAGAAATTTTGGATGTCGAAAATAAATGATTAAATTCAAAAAATGTTTAAAAGAAAAAAGACAAAACATTCTTGATATATTTTTCTAATTTATTAGCAAAAATATGAAATGTCATTAACATTGCATATTGCTGTTCTCGAAGAACTGTGATGTAATATTGAAGTGCAAAAAATGTAATTTAAGATCCTCTTTGATGAGACATCACATCAAATCACACACTCCAGGGTCCCCCGTACCTATCACAACTCGCAGTTTAACCGGGATAGGGCCCTGAAGAGCGCTCTGTTCTTTTTGAACCAGAACCAAGGGTCGAGCAAACCCTTGGCCCAGTACCCCCAGAGGTATCGTTTGACTTGGAGGAGATTTTGTGACCACGACATTTTTAACTTCCCCAGAGACCATTAATCAAGATGGTGGATCTTTGATCGGCTGGGGATCAAACCCGGGTCCCTCTGGTCACGAGTCCGACGCCTTACCGGTCGGGCTACCACGGCCCACTCTTTCATAAGACAGCGTAAAGCTCAGGCAAGGGCTCTCCGAATGTTTTTCTCAATTTAGTTGAAATTAAAAAAAACCAATAGTAGGCCAAAGCTTAATACCTTAACCCATTAATGCCTAGCGTCCCTTTTTAGGGACGGTTAAAAAAATGGGTCTGAATTTCCCAAAAATGAACCTTTCAACCAAATAATAGTGTTCAATAAGTATCTTGGTATTGTTTCAATTCATTATTAACACTTTAATAGATTGCAGCACATAACCATTTTAAAGTGTGTTATGTAGCAGTTTTAATATGATCTTTATCGAGAATTACATCGTTCATAATCTCAAGAACAAAAAGCTATTTTTAGAAAATATTCCCAGCTTCCCAGTTTATGTTAATTGTTGTTTTTATTTCTTTTTATAAAATGTCTTTTTCAATATTATATCGTAGGCAGAAAAAAAATTTAGTAAACAAAGTATGTACCCTCTGGTGTCTATTTTAACTTTTTAGGGACGATTTTTTTTCCTTAATAAAAGAAATATTTCTTACATGATATTTTTTAAATTATTTTTCCTGTCGATTAAACACTATTTGTAACCAGTATACAAAATATCTTTGGGGAAAAAAAGGTCAGGCATTTATGGGTTGAGGAGACAAAGTTGAAATTCAGAACTTTCTTCCACCATTTTTTAAAATTGTTTTTTTTTTTTTTAATTTAAAATTTGAAAATATTTATAAAATAAAATGAAAAAAGATCCAATTTAATCAATCTTTGATCATGTTAGGGCGTGGTTTTGGACGACTTCGGCTGAAAATGTTTCAAAATTGAAGTCTGAAAAATGCAATTGTAAGCTACCTTTGATGATGTAAAGAGAAAGAATGGGGAACAAGGGAGAGAGGAGATTGAGGTGTTTATGTAGGAAAACCTTTTCATGCAGACCCTTCTACTAAGTGGGCACTCCTTTTAACAGCCAATTTTCATAGCAAGGATTTTTTGCCTCATAGACAATATTAAAACAACCCCTAGCAACGGCCACCCAACTCCTGAATTTGCTGCCTAATAAATTTTTCAATCCAATTTCTTAGAAAAATCTGTTCACCTCCTGTTTCTAATCTCTAATATATTGCGTGCATCATAAATGTTTTTTGGTAGAAATGAAGTTTTTACCTTTCAGGCACCAATTCCCTCCTTGAGGAAGGAATTTTCTGGCACGTTTTGTAATAGTCAGGAAGCTCAACTTACAACTCAACCGACCTTGGAGCAAATAGTTAAAGTCATTTGAAATCCTGACTCAAATGTAAATCTCTAACTAACTCCGACAAAGAAGTTAGTTAGAGATTTACATTTGAGCAGAAAAATGAACTTGAAAACAATTGTTTCCAAGAAGAGTAAAAACTTGAAACACAAATTGTACTCTTATACTGTCTTGACAAATTATAGTAAAACATTAAATAAAATACCATATTCTTTTCAGAAAAGTATAAAGCTTCATTTTAAATTAACAAAAAATATGTGTTGGACTTGCTTGCGTTAGGTATTATAGAAATTATCTTGCAATTGTAATGAAAATCCTTTAAAGTGGCCGCCCAGAGGTAGGCAGTCGTTTATATTTAGTTCCGGTGGCGTAGAAGTAGACAACATTCACATAAAGATTCATTACAGAAGCACTAAAACTATATTAATGCAGATATTATAATAGGATATTCAGAGATAGATAACGCAAAGACAGATATACGAGCACATCTATATGTATAAAAATGGATGGATGTGGGTGATTCTACAAAAATGGGCAAATTTGTGTTCCACACTGATTACTTTTTGTTTTTAATTAAAAAAAACCTCTTTTGGGAATATCTTTATGCGTCTTTTGTTCTATAATTCTGACAATAATTAATTATTATTCAGTTAAAAGTAATATATTCCATTGAAATGTCATCCACATGCCCTGTCCCATAGGTGTAATTTTCACAATCTATGGAATCTAGAGTTTAAAAAAAAAAGTGATTTTTTTCTCAAGATTTTTTATTTTTGAATGTGTATGTGTGCAAGATGTAAATCACAAGAAAAGCAAAATAATGTGAAAACAATACCTCTAAAAATTAATCTAAACTTTGTCCCAGCGATTATCAGTTATCCATACGTCTGAAAAGTATAGGTATTTTTCTCTGAAATGTTTTATTTCAAAATCTGGCAACACATCTTAAAATGAAGCATAGAACTTTGTTATTCCTGACTGTAGATTAGGTTGGCTGTTCTGCAATTACTCTTTGATTAATAGCAAGTTAAACTCAATTTTCAAGGCAAGTGTTTTTCATCTTTGTCATTAACATTTTTTAGATTTTTAATTTTAAATTAATTTTTTGAAATCTACATATTAGAAATATTCCCATATTTGTAGAATCACCCATGTGTATTTGTAGGTTTGTTCCTTATACAAATCCAGTTTTCGTCAGATTTTTATCAACTTTGGCACAGAGGTTTCTTGATGATCAATTTTGAATAGATAGAGTAATAGAGATAAGCCTTCAAGCATACAAATTGATAAAATTGAACACATTTAAATATGAGTATTTTCCAACAAAGATAAGGATTAACAATAAATTATCAATTTAAGGCTCACCTATTTCATTTTAGCATGAAATAAGTTAAAAACAATTATAATTCTTGTTCTAATTACCTTGGGACATTGGTACAAATATTGTATGATGTAGAAATATTAGAGGTTTCAACAGATATTTAATTCTAATTTTTGCGAGCATTTTTGGTCCTCCTTTTTGAGGAATTATGCAAAAGACAGATTGATGCAAATTTTGTATGCCCATGTGGATAGAATTCATTCAAATAACTTTCTTAGAGCTATGTTGTATTAATAAGCACCCGGGCAACGCCAAGTAATAAGCTAGTCTTCGATTTAAGAAAGAACGCACACAAGTGGGAAGAGAGAGAGAGAGAAGGAATTGTAGGAGGAGTATGACATTGAACTAGCCTTGACCTCATGCGATTGCAAGGTGAAATAGAAATGATTCATTCAAATATAGGATTAATTTACAACAGAAATTTCACAAAATTGAGGGGTGGCCGCTTGGAGAGGTTTTACTGTATTTTAACACTCACTTGTACTCACACATTCTCAAAAATATATAGTACATTTGTGTGCTAGTGCATAAATCAGGAAAAACTAATCATTAATCC
This sequence comes from Uloborus plumipes, assembly GCA_038373865.1. NCBI lineage: Eukaryota > Metazoa > Arthropoda > Arachnida > Araneae > Uloboridae > Uloborus > Uloborus plumipes. Next base: position 27,113 of record JAXGGA010012307.1, on the reverse strand, counting down.
TTTGAACAATTTGTGTCTGTTCTTGAGGACGAAACAATGTAAATTTCTGTTTAATGTTTTATGTCTGCTTATTGACATTTTATGCGTTGATTTCAGATAGTTGGATGCCAATTTCATCGAGAACCTCCAGATTCAACTCCAAGATACGTTCAATGGGCAAATAATTTAGAATCAAAGCAACTTTATATTCAGGTTTGTCTTTTTTTTTTCATTTTTGTTACTATTGATCGTACTTTCATATTGGTAGAGACATTAAATAAAAATTCTTCATATGTGTCATCTAGTTATATGCTCTAAATCAGTGGTCGGAAGTAGCGCGCTACAAGTAGCGAAACTACTGTAGTAGCTACATTTTTTAGTAGTTTGTAGTGTAGCGCACTACTTTAAAAAAAAGTAGAGTAGTGAGTAGCGCGATACAAAAAAATAGTAGTTTGTAGCGATTTCTGGAAACTACTTTTAAATAAAAAAAAAATAAATAAATAAGTGAAAAAAATTAAAAAAAAAGAGTACGAAGGAAAAAAAAAAGCTTTAATTGACTCTGACTGGTGCAAATCTTGCACGAGTACAGCAGCGGATCCAATGAGAAATAAGAACCATAAAAATATGAGCTGGATCTTAGATACATCATTTTAACTCAATACCTTCTATCTGTTTGATGTCATTGGTTTATTTGGGATCATAATTTTTATATTCCTTCAAATAATTTTCATGTTCCTAAATATTCCCTGGCAAGAAATTAAAAAAAAAAAAAAAATGAAGGTTGAATTCTTTCTACCTATGAATCCTTTCTTGTAGCGAATATTCGTAAAAATTGTTAAAAAATATCTAAAAAGGACAAATTTTAGCAAAAAAGAAAAAAAAAAAATAACAAAAAGAAAAATTAATACATAAATGCAAAGACAATTCCTAGTTATATTCCATATTCAAATGAGTTAATTTAATAATGTAAACCACTTTTCGAATTTTTTCGGTCAATCCTCAAACGGTGTATGCTTTTTAATTATTTATTTTTTAAAAAGTAGCGAAGTAGCGACTACATTTCAAAAGTAGTTTGTAGTCGCTACATTTAAAAAAAGTAGTTGTAGTTGTAGTTAACTACATTTATAACAAAGTAGTTGTAGTTGTAGTTCGCTACAAAAGAAATGTAGCTTTTCCAACCACTGCTCTAAATAGCTGACTTGGTCATATATAACGTAGCTGCCAACTCTTCTGATTCATTTGAGAGATTCCGGATTTTTGTTACCTTCTGCGAAACTTCCTAATGAATTAAATATCTTAAATTTTCATCAAATCAACATAATTCTCAAAAAATAAATTTTTTTAAGTTGGTATGTTTTCAGGAAAAAAACTACTGTAAAACACAATCGCAAAAATTTAAATCTTTTGGTACAGGATGGCCACAAGACTGTCAAATGCAAGCTTTTGCTACTTTTTTTATTATTGGGTGATTTAAGAGAATTTTTTAAAGCAAAAACAGGCTAATAAGAAGCCTATGTTCTCTGAGATTATTTCTTTAGAGACTTTTCTTAGCAAATGCAAGTTATCCGTTGAAAATACTTCAGTTTGTTTCACCCTATTTTTTTTATTGGTTATTTTGAGACTTTTATTATTCTTGCTGTTGTTTATTTCTATTTCATCATCTTTTTATTAATAAAACAATTTGCTCGTCTTCTATTATTGACTGATCCACTCCATTTCATTTCAACAATATTTGAGAATGGCTTAAATAATAGGATAATACAAATTAAATACAAATCCGACGACCAGCAACAGCTCTGGGCTGGTCCTAGTCAAATTATAGACCACAATAAAGATAAATGGCTCTCTTAAAGCTATCTACTCCATTGCTCCTTACCACCTCTTCCAGTAAACTGTTCCAAGTTCCTACTACAGTACTAAAATAGTAATTTTTCCAAATTTCCAGATTAGCGGATTTAGCAGAGATTTAAACAGTTTAAAAAAAATGACCCCCTGTCCTGCTTTCCTTCCAAAAATCTAATTTTGATACATACAACTGAATCATGTCCCCTCTGGTTCTCCTTGCTCAAGACTATACATATTACCCTTTTAAGTCTAGAATCATAGTCTAAATTAATCTTTTCCTTACTTTTTTATTGGTCAATAAAGTTGATTTGCTTACTACGACTTAAGTTTCTATCATCTTGATGATAGAGACTGAGTGGTGACTGAATTGGAATGTTGAGGAATTGTCAAAAAATTATGGATAATTAATAATCTGCAAAATGTATAGACGGGTCCTACATTCCTTAGTAACTAATTAGTATAGCATTTCATATCTTTTAAAATGAGAGGGGTGCTCAGAATAATTAAGCATTGTAATCTTATCATGAGTATAGGTAAGCTCCCATATGTGGTAGACTATGTACTACTTCGATTAGCTTTTTAAATGCTACTCTTTTAATTGTTACATTAAAGACTTCATGAACTGGTTACATTGCATTCCAAATGAAATAGTGCCTGTCAGCTAAATTTTATCTTTTTCTTATTGGGCAGAAATAAGCAGTTAGAAATAAAAATGAATAAATGCTTGGGATAAAAATAAATTTGGGTGTTTGTATTTATTGTACTCTTTTTTTTTTGAAAGAGAGAATTTATGAGTTTTAATAAGGAGGGTAGTTTTAATAATTTAGAGGGGAAGGGGTTAGTCAATACAGGTTAAAAAATTAATTTGTATGAAAAATAACTTGAATTTGAAGGTATAGAGGAACTAGTTAGTAAGGAGAGAAAAAAGAAAAAAAATACTGACCCTTTTTCATAACTGCTTGATGGTACGAAGTTTTCTGATATTCATATTGTATCTCAAAGTATTGCATCACTATGCTTCATCATTAAATATTTTATTTATTTACTTATTGTGTCTTCAATTAAATTAAATTCATTAAGAATTCATACACTATAAATTCATGAAGTAAATTAAAATCAATGAATATTCTTTCTTTAGATTTATACTTCATTTGGACCCACGATAGTCATGCCGACTTGGTTCTGTCACCGTAGTGTGTTCAATAAAGTGAAGGGGTTTAGCGAAAAGGGAAAAGTAAGTGATAGTGTAATAAGAATTTAAGAGTGTATGATTGCTATTGTAACAAGGAGTCTTATTGATTTTTGATGTGTTGCATGTTACTTCCCATCATTTTTAGCTTGCAACTCATTTAAAATTTGTTGTAAAAAATAAATTTTAGTCTGCATAGAGATGGCACAATTTTCTGAAACCTAACTGAAGGAAAAAAAAAGAGATTATAAATGCTTGAGGATAAAATATTTAGAGTTGTCCCGATGGGAGGTTATTATGACTGCTTAAAAATGTCCTTAGTCAATAAATTTTGTCAGATTATTCAGGAAATTCAGAAATATGATTGCTATTTGCAATTTTTGACTGCCTGAATGTCTTTATTATTAGCTGTATGTACACATGCATATTTAGATTTTAGCATTCAGCAAAACTTGAGTCTCCGTTTGAAAAATTTAGACACTTTCCCTGGCAAAAAATCTTAAGTTTGGTGTGTCCCTGGAAATATTTAGTGATAGAATTTTCTAAAATCATTAAGGGAAAATTTTGTTTCAATTCAGTTGCATATTTTATTGAAAATATATGTTGCTGAGAGTTAACTACTAATTTAAGACAACCTTTTATGAAGCTATATTCGTTGAAAAAATAATTGAAAAAAATTGCTATATATTTTCCAAAGCTAAAGATAAAGATACATGCAAAACTAAGTGAAGCATATGGAAATAGGTTTTGTGCCTATAAGTTTTGTATAGAACACAAGTAAAGGAAAATATCTGTTTCACACACCATTCAAAGAGAGGGTAGTAAGTTATGTTTAACCCTTTAAGCGCTATGCAATTCTACTTTAGGACCCCTTAATAATTTAGTTTCTCCCTCCAAGTAATTAAGTTTAACATTTTGGAATCAACTTGAGTTCAATAATTAAGTTCCTAGTTTCATTGGTACTTTTTTTCAAAATTCTGGACGCTAAATTGACCTAGTGAAATATCGAAAAGCAGAATTTTATGTCACAACCCCTCAAAGGGTTAACAAGAACTAAAATTCACTCAACAATTTAGTAAAATTCCCACACTTCTTCATTCTTATTTTACTTTAGCTTTTAAATAAAATGCATGTCGGAATACTTCACAAACATTTATGAGACTTCTGGGAGTTGAACCAGGAGTGCAACTTGAGAATGGGATATGGTCAGAACCATCCCTCCTAGATCTGTTTAGCTCATTATAAGAACTGTCTATCCACAGTTGCTATAGAATCGGCAAACATCCAGCTAAGTACAGTCTATCTCAGAAAAAGTAACAATTTGATATGCATGTTTCTTTCAAACCAATGTGACTGCTTAATTTAGAGGCTAACACACATCTGCAAAAGCTGGCATCTCTGAAAACTGATGGGTCCACATCTACTTGTAAACCAGATGTTAGCCTTTCCATCTCATCTGTCGTCGGACAGTATGTTAATATAACAGGATATACTTCCTTTCCTCTCAAAGTTTTATTTTTGCTTTTTAATTTTTATCAGGCCACTTGAAAATAGGGATTTTGTTTTTGTAGACATGTATATTAGTTATATTGTAGTTAACTTAGAACAATTCATATGTAAAATAATAGTACTATCACAATAATGTCGGTCCCTCTTAAACAAATACAGTCGGTTCCAAGAAATATTCGATTAAGCGGGGTATTTGTTTAAGCAGGGAACTTTAACATTGCCTCTATGATGTGGGAAATATTTGGTTCTGAAATATTATATTTGTATAAGCAGGGTATTCGTTTATCCGTTAACCGATTAAGCGGAGCCGACAGTATGTGAATGCATTTTTATGGTGGTTATCCATGCTCATCTCTTAAGCTTCAAAGCGTTCCTTTTAAATTCATTTGGCGCTGAATATTCAATAAATATCTATCAAAACATAATTTTTCCATGAAATTTCCTTTTGAGTTGTTGAACCAGCTAAAAATATTTGTATTAAACCAGCAGGATTTATACCAGCGATTCTCAAACAGTGGTCCAGTGGGCCCGGCACTTGTTCATAGAAATATTTTACGATTCATCAGAGATTTTTGTTTGTTAACATTAAAAATTTCCCCCTTTTTTTTAAGTAAAGTGAAGTGAAAATAAAAATTGAAAAAGAAAAATCATAGTTACATCAAAGCAATATCATAATTTTTCTATGTGAATTTTGTAATTTCTTTTTGCAATTAGTGATTTCTCATAAATGCTTATTTACTCAAGTAATTATTACAATAATTTTACACTTAAATATGTTTGTGAGAGTTCTTTACTATCAAGAGAAGTGTTGTTTATTTATTTAGATATTAGCGATAAGTATTAGTTTGTAAAAAAAAATCCTCTTCATTCCACAGAATCATTTCATAAGTTTTTAACTGTTCCAAGTTTTTTTTTCCTAAAGGGGGAGAGGGGACAAAAACCTTACTGTTCAGCAATTTTTTTTAAAAAGTTGCTGCAGGCCCGTGGGTCAAAAAAAGTTGAGAGACGTTGGCTTATACAAATGTTTTAAATGATTTTTATAGTTTTACTGTGGAAAGGTATCTATTAAATACCTTCATTTAATTTCAGGGGACACCAGAAGATCTTTTATTTTTTTATGACCACTTGAGACTAGGAGGTAAATTGTTGAGAGTTGAAGAAGATTTACTTTTATACAGATATCATCTTGCTGCAACTACATTTTCAGTTACAGAGTATTATATAACTATAGTTTCTTTATTATTTTTTAAAGTTTGTTTGATACATGAATACTTAAATCTCTTCAAAATACAAAGAATTATTTGTGCTTTCATAGATAATGCGTGTGAAGCTCAAAAAAAAAAAAAAAAAAAAAGCTGAAAGTTTTTGAGGAATTCCATAATTTAAAGATTAAACATCACAGAATTCCTCTAATTAGCAGAAAATGGTTTTATTATTTTTTCCAACCCCAAGAAAATAACATTTTTCAAAAATGGCAATGTTTTTTTCCTTATTAAGAATGGTTCTCTCATTGCTTATTTTTATTACAGGTAATTTCTATGATTTACTGGCTTTTAATTTGACGTATAGTTCACCCATGTTTTCAAACTAAATTTTTACGGAAAATAAAAAGAAATTTATTTAACTCATAAAGAAACTCAAGCAATCATTGAAGCCAAAAAAAAAAAGAAAAGAAGAGATTTTTGTGCAGGATACAAAAATATTTCATACAACATATTCTTCAGTTTATCCTTCAGAAAGTAGGCTTATGTTATTTTACAGCGTTTCTAAAACTGAGTAGCAATCTTTGAACATTTGATAGTGTTCTTTTTTTTTTTTTTGCAGTTTTCTTCTTGGAACTTAAATCAGAATAAGTTTAAAAGTTTAAAATTCAGCGAATCCAAAGACCGAAATTTGCAATCAGCAGAAAATTATAGGAACGATAGTGGTACATATTTAAAATGAAGCAATTTTCAAACAAAAGTTTTTGATAAATACTCTTTTGTGTCTGTGTTAACAGCGACATTGAAAGAAATTCTTAAAGCAATGGTGTGAAACTGAGCAACTTTCTCAAAGGTTTTAAACTACAAGAAAAAACAATTTTATAATTTTTTTTTGTTATTAACTTAAAAGAACGGTTGATAGCTTGAGCAACTTATCATAAAATATCTAAACACATTACCTTTGACCATATTAATGTTATTATTTTTTACATCAATCTTAATAAATCTATATTTTAAATTTCACACTGGTAAATTTTGTCCTTGTTCGAAAGATGCTCATTTCCAAAAAATGCATTTAACAGAAAACCCATAGCTGATGTTTTTCTGCTAACAAAAAACCTGATTAGCTTGAAGAAAAGTTTCAGAACTTATTCTAATTGATTTTTTAAAAATCTGATGTTAAATGATGTTCAAATTTGTATTGTAAACATAATGAAGTCTCAAAAGTCCGATGTTCTGATTAATCCCAGGTGATTTATTGACATTTTAAGGTATATCTTTAATATCTAAAAAGTTAGTTTGCATTAAACTCTGAAAATCGAAATCTTTCACCATTATAAAATTTCCTTTGGTACTTACAATTAAGTAATAAAAAAAAGTATTGAGTGTTCAGTGTTATTGACCTACGTCACCAAGTATCACGTTATATTCTTTGACTACTAGAGATATATTAATATGTGCTTTCAAAATAATAACTTGATATGTGAAACAACATGAAATTAACTGAGTTACCTCCTTATGACGCCAGAAAAGTGTTAAATTTCTGCAGCTAAAAGAATTTTCCGGATAATCCGAGTTTTCAGTTGTCTGAGGTAATGTGAGCCCCAATAACCTCGGATTTTCGAGACTCTACTGTATTATTCATTTATGTTATCTTTACATGGTTTGTTACTTTGCAGTTTCTAACTTACTGTTTCATGTATACATTTTTTTAATTTCTGTAAATCCATCTTTGAGGCTTTAAACAAAGTTAAATACCGTAATTTCCTGTGTATAATCCGCAGGTCTGAAAATCGGTGGTCAAGAAAAAAAATCTTTGTATAATCCGCAGCGGCCTATAATCCGCGGATAATACGATCCCACAAACTTAAGTTTCTTCTGTTATTCATGCCGTTTTTAGATACGAAATAAACAAAATGTGCAAAGATTCAAAATCAATCGGAATCGTAAAATAATATAGTCGGTAATAATAATAATATAAAGAAAAATTATAAAATTACTGTGTTAAAAAGATATGCAATATGTTCTAAAAAACTTCACCAAGACAAAAATATAACAACTAAAATAACAAATTTATTTACATTGAAATACGTACGGTTTTAAATCACAAATAAATACCAAAATCACAAATAAATACCAAAATCACAAAAATATATTAATCAAAACCTTAAAAATTTGAGAGTTCGGTTTCCGATATGAACAAGTCCGTAAAGTCCTCATTGTTGGATTGTTCATCTAACTCCATCTTTGATGCGGCATCAGATTCATCATCAATTAGTCCAGACTTTCGGAACAAGTTCTTAATTGCCGTGTCCGAGGCGGCATCCCACGCACTTTTCACCCACTGCGCCACCTCCGAGTATGAAGCTCGACACATCTTTCCACTCTTTGTGTAAGAGTGCATCCCTTCCGACATCCATCTCTCCCAGGATCCTCTAACTTTATTTTTAAAGGAGCAGTTCACGCCAATATCCAGAGGCTGTAAAATCTTTGTCAGACCTCCTGGATGATGGATAGTTTTGTGCCGGAAGTGACAAATGCGCTCTTTATTTGATCTTTAACTTGGGTTTTCATAGAGTCCATCACAAGCAGCGCACAAGGCTTGAAGATGCTGGCCCTCCTCTTCCGCCAAACGCTGGCCAGCCAGCTGATCATTATTTCTTTGTTCATCCAGCCTTTGCTGTTTCCTCGGATTTCCACCCTCTTGGGAACCTCTTCTTTTGGAATCGTCTTCCTTTTAAAAAAAGATCATCGGGGGCAGCTTGGTCCCATCAGCTGCACATGCGAGGATCACTGTAAATGATGTTTTTTCATTTCCCGTCGTAGCGATGGGCACAGTGCTCTTCCCAACGCTATTGACGGTTCGGACAGCGGGCAGTCAAAGCACAATGGAATTTCGTCCATATTAAAAATTTCTCCATGATTGAAATTGTTGTCTTCAATCACCTATTTTGAAAACTTCAAAAACTTTCGGCTTTTTTCCGCCCAATCATCCGGCAGCTTTTGCCCCACCGTGGTGTGATTTCGTACCGATAAATTTTTTCGTTTCATGAAACGATAGCACCACGTGGAGCCGCCTTGAAAGTCTGTGGGACCCATCTCCTGGGCCATTACTTTGGCTTTGAGTCGGATTCTAACAGTTGAGACAGATGCACTCTTCTCCCTCTCTTCTAAGATCCATCTTACAAGAGAATCCTCAAGTTCTGGCCACGCCTTTTTCCCTCGGCGAAATGATCTTCTGTATCTCTCGCTTCCCGCAAATTTTTCTTTTTTCTTAACCCTTTCGTGGGCCATTTATTTTTCTTTTGAATTCCTGCCAGTTTTTTATGTTTTATTAACAATTAAGCAATAACATTTAAGGAAATGCATTTTATTTTGCCGAATTTTATTTTTACATTTAAATTTCAGGGGTGGGAAGTATCCTTCCCACGGAACCATTTACAGTCATAAAGAAAATTAAATTGAATGGTAATTATTTGCCACTCACGTTTGCAGAAAAATTGTTGAGCAGTACAAATGTCACATCAAAACAGAATTAGTAGAACAAATCTCACATAAAGCTTTCAAGTAGGGATGCACCGATAAACAAATTGGCCGATTACCGATTACCGATTAATCGGTTGTTGATAATCGGCTGAGCCGATTAATAATAAGAATGATTGTTTTAAATGCTACAATTTCACAGTCACTGTTTTTGCTCTCTTATACAATTCCGAGTTTGGAAATAGTAAGTAATTTTTTTCTGAGAGAAGATTTTTTTTTCCATTTTCCTTATTTTCGCAAAATAATTTTAATATTTTATCAAATTTCTTGGAATCAATTTTCATATTATCGTCAATAATATTACATTAACACATTGTTACTTATATTAATTGGACATAAAAAATCGAAAAAATGGGGAGTGGGGGGGTCCGTGGGAGGAGGTACTTTTAATTTCAAATTTCAATAATCAGTAGCAATTAAATTCAAGACTTTTATTCATTGTGAAAATTAGAGGTTTTCTAAAAGCACTGTGCTAAGGAGAAAACTATCGCCACATGAAAAATGATGCGTTATTGTCTGTCTGTTATTCAAAGTAGGAGAATTAATTTATTAAAAACTTTATATCAACTGTGAGGATTATTATTACTGCCAATAAAATCGTTCATCATAGTTTCTTAGTGAAGGTACACTTTAAAGAATAATATTTAAAAATATTTTATCAACCGATTAATCGGCCCAATTTTGCCGATTATGAATAATCGGCAAAGTGGCCGATTATGGCCGATTAATCGGTACTGCCGATTAATCGGTGCATCCCTACTTTCAAGCATTCGAAACCAAAATTACCGCCAATTCCATTCAGTCGATTGAACACTAGATGACAGCACAAAATTGAAGCGGGAAATTCCGTTCCCAACGTTCTAATAGCAGCATCAATATATTATAATGGGAATTGCGCTTCCCACAGGTGTATTTTGTAGGATCTTGTAGGTGGGAATCAATCTTCCCACGGCCCACGAAAGGGTTGCCATAGTGGAATGTTTGACTCGTCGACTGCAAATAGCCTAGCAGCCGCCCTTTTTCCTATCTCCTCTGCTTTATTTATAACTTTAAGTTTAAACTCTGCTGTGTAGCTCTCACGTCGAGGCATTTTCAATGCTAATGGCAAAGAACGAACAACATGAGGAAAAGGAATGGATCAAACACTGTTGCCAAATCTGAACAGTAAAAAATTACTAATGTTGAAATACATCACTGATGTGTGATAATCCTCGCGTTTGAATAGGGGCACCGGTTACCCCGGTGCCACCGGTAGCTTTATTCGAATGCATATGCATGCACTAGAAGAGCTTCACGCTGTTAACTGGCAAACGTACGCAATCGAGATTTCGCAGTTGTTATTGCTAATAATAGCGGTTGAATTTGAGAGCGGTTCATATTCAAAATTGACAGCTTTCATTTGGCGTTCGAAAAAAAAACCTGCAGATAATCCGCAGCGGCCTATAGTCCGCACCTCCTTTATTCAACACTTTTAAACAGATAATCTGCGGATAATGCGCAGGAAATTACGGTATAACATTTTATCAAAACGTTAAAGATATTTTATCAGAAGAAAAGAAAAAAAAACATATCTTTTTTTTCTGCAGGGAAACTCTATGGGAAATAAGGATGCAGGAACTGGATAGAAACGTTCTCACAAAATGGACAAAATTTACCATATGGAATGCAGGAAAACAAGGCCGGAAGTTTTTCAGATCTCTTTCACAAATAAATAGATTAAAAGTTAGTTCCCTTTTTAAGTCTTATATAAGGTCTAAAAACTTATAAACTTGTTTTAATGTGTAATCTACTCGTTTTTTTAAAAGTATTTTATGTACATTAAAAAAGAAAAGAAATGTTGAAAGTTTTAATAATTTGACTTTTAGGTACAAGCCTTTTGTGATGTTGATCTTAAGAAGTTAGAAAAGGGAGTTTATATTTATGAAGAAAGTGAGGTAAGTCATGTGCATCAAAATTCAGATGAAGGTTGAAAAGTTTTCAAATCTAATTCATGCTCATTTTCTACCCTGGTAAGGTTAACACTCATGTTTGCAAATCATTCATCTTTCTGCAATCTGTTTTACTTTAGCTTTATTGTACAAACTCGTATATTTGTTTTATGCTGAAAAAAAAGCATGAAATGAAAGTCAAAATTCCAGAATTTAACACTGTTTGTAGGGAAGCATAAAACATGTTTCTTAACCTAACTCAAAAAATCATTTTTGTAGGCACTATTGTTTACAAGCCCATGCCAGATTTGGATTTGACATAATTCGATGAAAATTACTTAATATCTTCCTGTAGTACCAAAATTTCGTTTCTCGGCACAACTAAAAATATTACAAGAAACAGATGCATGAAGGAGAGATATAAAAGTTAAAAATGTGAGCGTGAAATCAAATTAAAGATGAGTATGGTGCCGTGCTAAGAGCAAAAGTTGTATCTACAACTGAGTCAAAAGCCAGAATTGGCCATTCAAGGTTTTGGGCTTCCATTGGATACAGTGTTCCAATTGATTTTGAGGTAACTTTTTCTGAATTTTTTGAAAAATATTTCCCATTGATAAATGACTACTCAATTTTGTTAAAAAGCGCTGATACGACTTTTGTACTTAGAATGACAGTATAGTGTAATGATGAAAAACGATCAAGTGGGTGCTAATCGAAAGAGCGTCACAAGACATATTTTTGACACAAATCATGTGCCCCTTCATCCACCTGTTATCAAGATCTTAAAATTTTACAAAATTTTAAGAACTGCCCTAAATTTGAAGACTTGATAAGAAATCGATCACTCTTATTAGCCATCATATACAGGAGATCAATCAACAAATCATGAGAAAGATGTTTGCTAATACTCTCTGAAACTCACTAAATTTGGCGAGTTTTCATAAAAGTTTAGGCATTTTTAAGCCCTTCTATTTTGATAACACTGTCACAAGGACAAAAATGAGTCTAGAAACATGTTTTGAAATGCTGTTTAGGTTGCTACTCATTTAAAAATAATTCATTACACACACTATTGTATTAAGCATTGAGTAACCGCCCCTAAGCAAGGGCTAAGGCAGGAACATGCAATACACCGCCAACTCGGCCATTTCGATCCATCTAATCTACAGTTTCGTGCTTATTATGCACTCATCAGCATGGAATACGAAAGTAGCTGAGTTGGAGGCAAAAATCCTCTTATAGAGCAAAGAGAGCCAAAAAAACTGGTAGCTTATGTGGAATTAGAATACCAACGTGCGACTGGACTTGGTACGGTACAACTCGTAAATTTTAAGGCAGAGCTCGGGTATAAAGCAGTGAGTAACCGCCCCTAAGCAAGGGCTAAGGCAGGAACATGCAATACACCGCCAACTCGGCCATTTCGATCCATGGACTGCAGTTTCGCGCTCATCAGCATGGAATACGAAAGTAGCCGAGTTGGAGGCAAAAATCCTCTTATAGAGCAAAGAGAGCCAAACTATCGTATTGTTTCCTGGTAAGAAGTAAAAATGAGATGGGTTTTAAAGTGCAAATACAACTTATTTTGCCTCGTTTATTTTACAACAGGGACACTGAATGGAGGTTGCATTGGTGCAGAAACTCCATTCAAGTGATACTTTTCGTGAAAAGTAATTCCCAAGGGCCAATCCAGAATTTTTGTCTTACTACCTATTTTTGTGAAAGTAATGGATCAGCATTCTGTTACTGTGCCCCTACACACATATTGAGATTTTTTTTTCAATGAACATTCTAATTTTCATTAAAGAGAAACTTGAATTTTAATTAGAAAAGTACAATGTCATCTATTTAAAACAGGATTTTTTTTAGGGGTGAGCAAAATCATGAAGAGTTTGAAAAATATCATTGTATTTTAGCTCAATAGATGTTGTACTGTATACTGTTTAGGAACTTACCAGAAAAAAGCTACCCAAAAACAGATGTTAAAGATTTCACTAAAATTTTGCAACTGCATTTAGGGAAAAAACATCTAAAAATGAATTAAAATAACACGAAAAAGTCGTTACATATGGTATGTTCATTTTAATTCGCTTAACATTTTATTTTACGAGTAAATTATGGTTAAAAACTACCGACTTTGAATATTGTTTTTGTGCATGTGCCAATTGCAAAAATTATTTTTGTAAAGGTGCTGATTTTATTACTTTATTTTTGTAAAAGTACTGATTTTAAAATATGATTTTTGTTCAGGTAACGAAAAATTGTATTAAAATTAGCCCGCATTAGGCCCTTATTCCCCTTCCACATAAAATTATTATTATTTTTTTTTTTTGGCATCATTTTCATTTTTGTATTATGTAATGTTTTTAGAAATACAAAGCAAACACTGACAAAGAGCAACAAAGTTACATTAAGCAATTCTGCTGTTTTTCATCTCAAGACTGAAGATGAATTCTGTGTCTAAGTGTTTCTCGGCCAGTTTTAATATTTAAACTGCTGGGTATATAAAATAAACAAATTCTCAGAAATTTCCGTGCCGCACCATTTTTGATTTTGATCATACTTGGTAGCAAATATGCACCAATATTCTGTACCTACAAACTGTTTTATTTTTTTCTCGAAATTTTTTTTTCTCGAGATATAGCCATTTTTTTGTTCTGCCGATGAGTAAAATTCGGCATTTTTGATCTTTTTTCTAACAGCTCTGGTAAATTTACTTAAAGTGGTAGAAAGATCAAACATGGCTTATTTTGAAGCTAAAAGAATGAACTTTTATTTGTGCATAAAAAGAAACGGTTTGGGTTAAGCCTAAATATAAATTTTCCCGTGTCAATTCGCGGTTCAAAAAGTACCGTTTTCGTCATTTCAAGCATGAAAAAAATATATGAAGGGCTGACAGCGGGGTTCTAATTTTTTTTTCTCTTGCACCCAGTTATAGATACTAGAAGCACAGAAAAAAAATTAGATGATACCAGTAGTCTTTCATTATGAAAAAATTGCTTAAACTTGAGAAAAAATGAAAATTGGTCTTTTTCACTCCCCCCAAAAAAACCCCCTGTGGAACAGGTAGTAAAAATTTACAAATGCATGGAGTAAAAAGGTGTTACATTGCCCTTTAAAATGAAATAAAAACTGTCTTGTTATTCCAAGGCATTAAAGATATATAAGCTTTCAAACTTTGAAAAAAATGAAAAATATCCTTTTTCACTCCCCAAAAACGTCCTGTGGAACAGGTAGTAAGAATTTGAAAATGTATGGAGCACGAAGGCATTACATTGAACTTTAAAAGGAAACAAAATTTGTCTTGTTATTCGAAGGCATTAAAGAGATATAAGCCTTTTAAGTTAGATAATTATTATGAAAAAATACATTAAACTTGAGAAAGAATGAAAAATGGCCCTTTTCACTCCCCAAAAATAGCCTGTGGAACACTTAGTAAAAATTTGCAAATGCATGGAGGAGGAAGGTGCTACATTGCCCTTTAAATCGAAACAAAAACTGTCTTGTTATTCCCAGGCATCAAAGAGATAAGACCCTCATTGGTGCATATTTCCTACCAAGTATGATCAAAATCAAAAATGGTGCGGCACGGCCTATTTGTTGATTTTATATGGAATGACCCTGCTATATCATAGCAGTTACACAAATTCATTGAAGGATTTTCATTGCAATTTACCATTAATAATATATTTTAATATTAACCCTCTCGGCACCCTGGACCTCATATGAAGCTCCTACTTTTGAACTCAATTTTAGAAGAAGTAAACACTTAAAATGATTTTTTTTCCATCAGTGACTCCACCTATTCATGTAGATCACATATGAGGCTCCTAAGTGAAGAAAAAATCATTTTAAGTGTTTACTTCTTCCAAAATTGAGTTCAAAAGTAGGAGCCTCATATGAGGTCCAGGGTGCCGAGAGGGTTATGATAAGCATTTATTGGACATTATCTATGTATACATATATATAAATGGATGTATGTACATAAGGTGATTCAAAAAATTTTTTTGTGTTTTCCGCTATTATATTTTAGCCATTGTGGTTTTACAACCGAAGTCTATTCTAGTCTTGGTCTTTCGGTATTTTAACCGATAAACCGAGAAATAGGCAGAATTGGGGTATTTGATTGTGTGCAATGTCAAATGCAGTATTCACGCAATTGCATGGAACCGTAAACTGCCATTTTATCTACAATACTGCTTTTTAAGTGGTTTCAGCAATCATAGTCCAGAATAAAACATTCTAATTTTAAACCTGGAGTGAGAAACGATGAGGTTGAAGAGTTGGTAGCCAATTCAGAGCAACGTGCAACTAGTAATGGAAGTTGCGCAAAGTCAACTTCTGATGACCCATGCAAAAGAAGTGTCCAAGGAAGATACTAGAGCTTAGTGTGATTTTCTTGAGCGGAGCACCTTCTCTTGGTGTATGTTTTCGTGTCCCATGAGCGGTTCATCGTATTATATCTGTGTCAAAGATTCTTTATGGCTTCAAGTTTATTTCACAACCAGTTCAAACTTGCAGCCGGACAAAGAAAAGGTATTCGTAACATATGAATGTGATTTATTTCATTCTTATCGTTAATGGGAAAGAATATCTAAGAGCTGGGTTCCCAGCAACCCTTTTTGTGCAAGCACTGAGAAATGATTTGGAACATTTTCAGCGTCCTTATTCATGTAAAGAAGAAACTCAAAATATATCAGCTGTTTGATCCTGAACATTGGAATCTTCAAGATAGCTATCAACAAAGTTTTGTACTACCGAAGAAACTGAGGATTGTAAACAACAATACGAAGCGTGGCGTGGCCCTTATTGAAGCATTTGTTAAGACTATCACTAACAACGAAAAACAAAGACAGTGTCTTCTTTAAGTGGTACAGGAACACAGAAAAGGTTTCAAAGTAGCAAAAATGTAACCTTAAAAAGTATTGCAAGAATTAATGAGCGAACTACTATATATTTAATGTATTTAAATTTGTTTTTTATATTTTTTCCGTATTTGATTAGTTTTCATACTTTTCTGCATTTCATTGGTTTTTCAGATATATAGTTCATTTTGTGATTGCACGTTTTTTTCTTCAGAAAAAAAAAACAGCAATAAAGTAACTTAATTATTATTATTTACGTTCGCATTTGTGCCACTATCACAAAATTTGAAGTACTCCTAAAGGTAAACATAGTTTACTAAAATTTTGGGCAAATAATTCAGTGTATATAAAGGCCTAAATAAGACGGTAAGACGAACAAAAATACAAAGGCTACTTTTTTCCATAGATATCATTTACGTTCACGTTTTTATCAATATCACGAAATTTCAAGGCGTTTGCGCGACCTCTAAGTATTAATATATTTTGTCAAAATTTTAGTTTAGTCAAAATAATCAGTGTATATAGTGGCACAAAATAAGAGGGTAAGACGCACGAAAATACGAAGTTTATTTTTTCCATACATTTCTGAATCACCCTAATGTACATATATTTGTATGTTTGTTCCTTATACAAATTCATTTTTCGTCGGATTTTCATCAAACATGGCACAGAGGTTCCTTGATGCACTAGAATTCACATAGGCGGGGTTTTAAAGTTTAAAAAAAAATCCAAAATGCTCAAAATTCAAATTTTTTGTCTCAAAATGGCCATTTTCTTTCAATTTTGAATATATAAAGTAATAGAGATAAGTAAGCATACAAATTGATAAAATTTAACACATTTAAATATGAGTATTTTCCAACAAAGATTATGATTAACAATGAATTATCAATTTAAGGCTCACCCATTTAATTTTAGCATGAAATAAATTAAAAACAATTATAATTAGCTATGTTGTATTTATTAATAAGCACCTGGGCAACGGCGGGCAATAACCTGGTATGCAATAAAATGAATAAAATTTTGAGGAAATTATGAAAAGTTATCCAAATGTTGTAAGCTGCTGGTAATTTGGTTGCCTCTTACACCCGTCGTATGAATAAAATTGAAAGTTCTAAACAATGTTTCCTAAAGTGGACGATATCGATCCCCTGGAGACTTTTCAAAGGGGTCATGAAGCTCTTATTCGAATAATGTGTGGAAGTCTAGAAATAGATTACATCGTGAAAAGGAGATTTACTAAATAATTTCAAATCAACTATATCTTAATTGCCTTCTCAAGATCAAGGTCAACTTTCTCATTAAATTGTATGTGATTTCTTAATTGTAATGAGTTTTAATCCAGTAAACTAAGTTTGTTCCTGAAGCAACTACACCACAACTCGGTCATGACATCCTCAGACAGCAGTCTTGTCCTTATTCTGGACTCCTCAGTCAAGAATAGCCAATAACCGGGCTGGGGGCAAAGATCCTCTTATTATAGTTAAGATAGCCAACAAACTGGTAAATAAAATGAATTTATCTTACCAGCGAGCGTCCATGGCGTGGCTCAACTCAATATTTGAAGGCTAAAGCTGGGTAATATGCAATTATCACCTAGCATAATTTAATTTGCATATTACCCAGCTTTGCCTTCAAATTTCGAGTTGAGCCGCACCATGGACGCTCGCTGGTAAGGTAAATTCATTTTATTTACCAGTTTGTTGGCTATCTTAACTATAATAAGAGGATCTTTGACCCCAGCCCGGTTATTGGCTATCCCTGACTGAGGAGTCCAGAATAAGGACAAGACTGCTGTCTGAGGATGTCAGGACCGAGAGGTGGGTGTAATTGCTTCAGTTCTGCTTTAGCCCTGGCTCATGGGCGGTAACTTATTGCATATAAGTTTGTTCCTGTTAAAATTTTTTTTAATTGGAATTAATTTTCCAATAAAATGTGCAGTTTATATTATAATTTGCACTATATGTTATGAAATTTTCTTCTGCTTGAAAGTTGTTGATTTTGATGAAATCTTGCTTTCTTATTCGCTGCAACCAGAATAACCCAAATGTCTCTAATTAAATTCTTACATTTTTTCAAGTGCTTTTACCTTTCTATGAAATCAATGCTACTTTTTAGATGATTATAAATTTCTTGGTCGAACCTTCAGTTTCGAATTATTTAAGATAGCACTTCATATTACTCAACTGAGTAAAATCTGGCTGTAAAATTTTAGCCAACTCTACATTGAGAAAAAATAGGATGTCCCCCCTTTTAGTTTTAATAGGGGTCAATGGCCTAGATAAAAAAATTTCTTACCGTTGGGAAGGGAGGGGGACTGAATGAAAACGTTTTGGAAATATAGCTCTAAAATCAATGGGGTAAAAATAAGAAAACAAATACATGGAAATCCCTGTTCAAAGAGTCTAGGACCAGAAAAAAGTCTTTTAAGTAGATTTGTCCTGTGTAGGAGGTAATACTGTATTAGGAAAAATGTCATATTGAAATATTATTAATGGTCAAATATCTGAAAAATTTTTAAGTGTTCATTTGAATACAATATGTGTTTTATCTAATGTTATGTTTTTTTACAGCTTATTCCTAAACCCAAGATTCCCATAGTTCATTTCACAAAGGCAGATCCTCCATTTATACTCTGCATCAAAATTGTAAGTTATTGTTATTTTTTAAATCTTTCTGGTAATCATCTTTCTAAACTAACTTACAATTCAAATTTCTTTTGAATTAAGAAATAAATATGATGTGTACAAGTTATGAAAGTGTTTTAGTGTTACAAAATTCTGATAACAGTTTCAGGACTAGAAGTTTCTTAGTATATGGAAGTTAGCAGGGGTTTCAAAAGATAATTACAGTATACTTTTTTTTTTCATGAAATTCTGAGGTTTCAATAACATTAGTTTTATTTATAAAGTGCAGTAGAAAATCCATTCAAAAAACTTCTGACATCATATTTGCTGATTCTTATGTAAAATTTAGTTTTTGGATTCAAACATCACCCCCCAGTTTTTGAGGACCATGTGGTACCCTTTCGAATTTTAAGACATGCAATAGAAATATTTTCACAATAATTATATTATGTGAAAGGAGATGAATCTAAGTTTTTTTTTTAAAGATAACTGCATTTTTTTCCATTTAAAAAGAAACAAAAAACTTGACTGCATGCGTAAGATGTCAACATCAAGTTATATTAACAAATATGGCTTCATACAACCAGCTGCACACGCTTTATTATGATAAAAATCATAAATTTAAAAGGCTAAATCTTATAAAAAAGGCCTAATTTAAAAAAAACTGACTTTCAGACTAAAAACCAGCATTTGTTATAATGAAAATCAGTTTAACCCTTTCCACTCGAGGCCTTTTTCGCTTGCGCGAACCAGCAACTCGAGACGATTTCGGCCAAATTCGGTGAACACATTACAAGTAATTGAAAAACATTTATAAGCAAACAAACATACAGTCGAACCTCCTTATATCGAAGTAGCAAATTTTCTGAAAAAAATTCGATATATAGAAAGGACCTCAGTTTTTTGAAAATTACTCCGGAAACATTGAAATTAAAGCAAAATTTCACACATGAAACTCCATTACTAATATATACGCTAATCATATTTGATGAAAGTTAAGAATTAAAAATGAACTAATATGAAAAATTTAATGAATATTGTACATACTTCCTTTAACAAATCCACTTTATCTGCAACACTAAGGCATTTTCTTTTTGACATTGTAAATCGAGAGGGAAAACAAAATCAAATTGAATTGGTACAGCACTAGTTCAGGGTTGCCACAGGAAAAATGTCACAAAAAAGTAGCAAAAGTCGCCTAAAAACGCTAAAAAAGTAGCAAAAAAGCTGCCTTCAAAATAAAAAAAAGTTGCATAAAAAGTAGCCATGAAAAAAAAAAAGGTGCAAAGAAGCTGAATAGAAACATGTGACAAGCTAAACTGAATCATGACCATGAGTTATGCTTTAAAACAAGTTCAGAAAAATAAACATATTTTGAACTAATGCATAAGATAAAAGGTACAAATGAGGAAAAAAAAACAACAAAAGAGTACAATTGAGGTTACTTACTTTACAAGACTGCTGCCCCCCTTCCCCATTCAAAAGAAATAATAATAATATACTCATATAAATACAGAAATATTACTCCGAAAATCTATTTTTTTTTTGGTTTTTTACAGAAAAATGATTCTATCAAAGTAGTTTTACTTTTGTTCCCTGAGCAATTTAATTTAATTTCTCTTTCCCTATTTCTCGCTATTCTAATACTTTCAATGTCTTTTGCTTCAATAGCTGATTTTCGCCTCTGGTTTGCCTGTTTAAAAAGTACATCAGCTGATTTTTGAGTTTCCTTTCTCTCTCTATTTACTAGTTTGACTTTTTCTTCTAACTTTTTAACAGATCCCTTCAAACTTGACAGCTTTTCTTTTTCTATTTTTCTTTGTTTCAACTTTTCTTCATTTTCTTTTTCTAATCTCACAATTGCTCTTCCTCCTCTTTCTTCTGGTCTGCAAGGTAGAACTGGGATGATTTTCATGCACCATAAGCTAAATTTAAAAGTGCCTTATCAATTTGGAATTGTGAAACTAGAATAGCGCTTCAGAGCATCTTATAATAAGCCTGTCATTCAATACACGTCCCGACATCCAAGATTTATCTTCCGATAGAGCTATCCTGGATATTGAAAACCCCCTCTCTACTTCACTATTACCATGAGACTAAATGTGACTAAAAATGAATGTTACTTTCTCTGACGAAAATGATTAAAATTTGGGTAGCTTAGATGGATTATAACTCTATTAGCTTGACTGGAGAAAAGATTTGATGAGCATAAGCTGTGCTCCTTTTACCATTAAAATCTGGCTTATTTGGGACACTGTTTCCGAAGAGGCGCAAGCACAATTTTTCTTCTTTTTTTTTTTTGGGGGGGGGGGGCATCTCGATTCAGTTGTTCATCTACTTACCTGTGACATGCTGTTTTTGACCCAAGTAGAAGTTTTGCAGGATTAAGGGGCGAATCGCCAGTTTGAGCCGTTTTTACAATTCCTTCATCCTTAAGAAATATAATTTTTCTTGGGCTCTTTGATCACAGGTCTGAATTTGCTCTCCACGAAGTAAAAAACAATGTACTATCATAGTAGGGCCACTTTAAAAGACGAAAAATTAGCAAAGTGGATTCATTTCCAAACTTCGGCTTACAAACATTTCTTCTTCTTTACACGAGAACTACAGAGATATGGAAGTTTGATTATTCATTCAGCAATCTCTGCACCTTATAGTCGAAACAAAAAGTCCCACCTTTCCTCCAACAATTACCTTTCAAGAGATATTTGCATAAAATCTGAATTTTGTCTAAACTTTTGCAACAGCAAAAAAAGCACAAAAAAAAAAAGTTTTTTGAAATTTCCGATTTTTGTTTCGGTTATTTTTTTAAAAACTCCAGACACGTATTTGGGACAATATTGTCTACCTGCAGCAGAAATTTGAAAGCATTTCACTGAATAGTTTTCTTTTTATTCATATATTTGCATTTTGTCTACTCTTTTGCATCGCACTGTATAAGGTTTCAGCTTCTGGAAAAGCGTAGATATCAATAATGTACGAAGTATACAAATCAGTTCCATACAAGATTGACTTTCGTTTTCGCATCACTTAAGCCACACCCAACTTGTTGATTGGATGCAGTGGATCGGTGCAGCCCATAATGTCTATATTTAGGAAAGGTTTTATTCTTGGAATGGTAATTATTTAAAACCATGGGTGAAAGAAAATCTCCAGGTGTTTCAAAAGAAAACTTACGTCAGGGAGAAAAAGTCTCCAAAAAAGCAGATTCAGTGAAAAAAAGTAGCTTTTGGGCCTGTTTTTGCATAAAAAAGTAGCTAAAGTCGCCTTGTGTCCAAAAAAGTAGCAAAAAGTAGCATTTAAGTATCCTGTGGCAACCCTGTAGTTAAAACAATTTTCGCTGAAACTAATCATGGAGAGAGAGGAATCACCACCAAACAAAAGGGGTAGATAGAAACTGGTTTTGCTACAGGACAGGTTGCATCCAAAATTCGAAAACGACGGGGGAGGGGATAATCCAGGAATTCCAGAATGGACAAACAACGTGTTTGTCCACTCCAGGGGTCCACACTTTATCTACAGCTGACAGTGGGGTTTGCAGTGACCTTTTCTGACCTTCCCTTTTCTCCTGACTTTCATCTTTCGTGAGGTAAAATGTCTAAAAGCGGAATAAAATCTCCAATTACGCTTCCAAAAAAATTCGATATATGGAGATTTTTTCGATATATAGAAACAGTTTTTCTATGTAATGAACATGTGAATTTGCTAGAAGTTCGATATATGGAAAATTTCGATATATCGAAGTTCGATATATGGAGGTTCGACTGTATATAAATAATAAAATTTCACTAGTTTATTTATTTATATGTCAAAAACAAGAAATTTTATTACGTATTACAAAATTTTAATAAATATTACACTTTGTAATTAGTTTTGGTGTGATATTTTGTAAAACAATATCCAAGATGCATCCTAGGTTTGTCAGGACAATTTTTTTCACGAGGTCATTAGTAAAAAACAGTTTAAAAAAATCTATTGGTTGTTTTAAGTCAGAAACTATTCGTGTTGCTGTGGGATTTTGGCCAGGTATAAATTGTACATTTGACGGCACTTCGTCGTAGTCTCCACAAAGTTCCCATGTTGAACTGCTTGCACCTTCCACAGTTTCACTTTCTACATCACTCTCAGCTTCACTGTCGCTCTCTATAATTCTAATTTTCCGTCGTCTTACACCTCTTACTGTATCACTGTCTTCACCACTAGATTCTTTCGTTTCTCGGCGTAATCCGTCGGAAATCGATGTAAGTTCATCATCCAAAGCGGCAAAATCGAATTCGTCCGAACTCGAGCTGATCTGATCTTCCTCCATATTTTTAGGGTTCAAATACTTTTTAGATACTGTAATTACTGCCAAGACTGTTTCAAGCGAATGCTACGCTGAGACTAACTAAATTGAGCTAAGATTTGGCTACAATGTAAGCAGAACCTAGTCCACGAAAGTACTACTAATTTTTATATTTCAATAAAGTTTAAATTATTATCAAATATGTACAGTGAAACTTCGGTAACTGAACTACTACCCCCATAAGTCAACATGTTTTTTTGCAATGGTTGGCTCTTTGCTAATTTTAATGAGTGAAACCTCCCAAACTTGACGCACATTTAAAGGAACCTCTATAAAAGTCGACATCTACTTGCTCTTTTAGTCCACTTTTTGCTACCAAGATTCTTTAACACTGATCTTTTCTGAGAATTTTATGCTGCGGTTTCTTGTTTTTTAGGTAGTCAATCAATTTTTTTTTGGAATCTCTTTTCAAAAATTATGGATTTATTTATTCCTCATGAAGTATTCATATAATACTATTTATTTTATCATGTACTTTTCCAAAAACACATACACACACAATCATTTGCTGGAATTGATTTTTATTACGTGATCGGTAAGTACTAGGAAATACAGGGTATCTGCTCAACCTGGACTTTTCAATTCCATGATTTTCCCTGACTTTCCATGACTTTTGCGAACTATTTTCCATGACTAAAAAAAAAAAAAAAACGAACTCTGCTTTGTTTTTGGAAAATTATGCACTTAATATTCTATCTTGCAAAGCAAATGACCAAACATGACGACTGCGTTTCACAGCAACAGAAGTCCGTTCGCTTTTGAGGTCAAAAAACGATCTTTTCCTACCGACACCCTCCTCCCCACCGTGCTTGTCCTCAAACGTACTTTCATGTAGCAATGAATTGTCTGTCCATAAATTTTACTGTAAGTTTAGATCCTGATATGAGTGAGGCGAAATCTGACTTCAAAACGGAACTCGTTGAGTTCCTGCCCCCCCCCCTACCTACACGATTCTTTAAAATTCAACATCGTTTTTTAATTTGTTTTTCTTTTGCATAAAACTCCTCGAAAGAAAAAGATTCAAACAAGTTTTAAAAGAAAAAGGAATCAAATGAAGCGGGTAGGGGGGGGGGAGGAGACCAAATGTAAAAGGCAAATCTGCCTATGCCGGGGAAAAAACCATCAAAAAAACCATCGAGTCTATCTTTTTGTCGTTCAAGGTCATATTTTATCAGATGACGGAGTCCGCGCACATGCGCAGTTACACAAAATTCGCCGCTCACGGTTTTAACGTTGAGAATTCATCTAATTGGTCAACACAATGCAACTTGTTGGAAATTGTAATTGACAAATCAGATTGCACCCAATAACGAAGTAGAATGACGGCGGAAGTGTTTTCGTTCTTCCCAGATCGCGGGAAAAATTTCAATCGGTCCGGAGCGCTAAAATCCATGATAAACAGTCAGTTTCCATGACTTTTGGACATTTTTCGCTGAAATCCATGACTTTCCATGACCAATTTCGATCATATTTGAAATCCATGACTTTCCCTGACTTTCCATATGCGCGGACACCCTGGAAATAAGTGATAGGAAACACTCTTAAGATTAAAATGATTGAACCTGGGTAAGTTGACACTCATTTAACTCAACATGGTTTCCTATGGTCCCTTAGGGTGTCGAATTACCGAGGTTCCACTGTATTTATTTTTTATTTAATTTGAAATTTTTCTTACTATAGTTGAATAAATTTAGATGAGAGAATATTATATACAGCCCTATGAAAAATAACAATAGTGAAGCAGTAGTTTGGTAATGGTCCAGATTCAAGATAATTCTTCAAAAACACCAAAAAGCCCAGGGAAAAATCCATAACTTCCCTCAGTGTTTGATAAATCCAGATGGGCTGGGCTAGTTCAAAGTACAATGGCTGAAATCCCGCCCTTGAAATAATAGGCTTTTTTTTTCCCTCAGATCATGTCACTTTGCATCAGGGTTTGAAAAAACCCGTTTTTTTTTTTTTTTTAAGCCCAGCTCGCCTGAGTTTTGATGAAACTCGGCCTTTTTTTAAGATTCATTTTAATATTCCCTATTTCAACATTGTACTCCTACTTTTACATTTCATAGAATCAGGGAAGCATTGAAGAGAGGTCATTGTGACCTCCTAAAAAACTTGTTTGGCAAAATTGGAAATCACAGGGGTGCCACAGGCTACTGAAATGCTGCTCTTTTTCTCTCTATGCGACTTTTTTTGAGTACAAACAGGCTAAAAAGCAACTTATTTTCACTGGAGCTACTTTTTTGGAGACTTTTTTTTTTTTCCAAAGCAAGTTTTAATTTGAAAATCTTAAGATTTTTTTTTCACCCTATTTGATTTTATTTATTAATTTGAAACCCATTACTTTTTTATTCTTATTTCTTTGTCACCTAAAAAAAAAGAATATTCCTTTGCCTTTTATTATGGACAGATCCATTATTATTTTCTTAAATAACAATCAGGGAGCTGCTTAGATTTTGGAATAACCTCTTTGTTACTTTAGTTTTTGGATAAAAAGTGATTTGCTTAATAGCCATAGCTACTGAGGAAGGGGGGGTGGATCTATTTATTAGATATATATTGTAGAAAAATCGGCTCAAAGTTTAGTAGAGTGAAGGAACTGACTTATTTAAGACTCTCCTTTAATTGAATTTTAATAATAAACAGCTGATTAGGTAAAAATTTATTTTTTGGAACTTACAGACATCAAGCACGAGCTTCGCCCAAAATTCTACTGTTAGAGATTTCAATAATTGTGCACATCTTGTAATTTCAATTATTTTAGAATTTGACAGCTATTTTAACATAAGCTAAGTAAAGCATATTATATCCATAGTTCTTTTTTTCTTTCAATTTTGACCTTTTTTTTATCGATTGTAATTACTTTTTTGATGGGAGTGTACTAAATATTTAGCAAATGAGCTTTTAATTGTTAAATTTTTCACTTGCAATAAGCATTTTTTTACTTAAAACCTTAATCAGCTTCTTGTTAATTTAATTTTATTATTTTTTTTTAATGGGTAGTTTTTGCATAAGCTTCCAGTTGAACAGTTGACATATGTGAAAGTTGAAGTAACTCATTGATTAATATTTCTAGAATTTATGAATAAATAGAGGAAAATTATACAAAGTGATATAAATTAAACAGGGGTATCAGAGGTGTATTGTTTAAAGTTCTGCTTTATTTTAAAGAGCTCATTTAGGTGCAATTTTCAAGTTTGTATGGTCTTCTACCTTGCGAAAAATGAGAATCCTTTTACACAATTTTTGGAAGTTGTTTTATTTTTGAATATGCATCAAAGCTTTGTTAAAAGACAAATAAATAAAATTTATTCTTATTTTTACTGTGTGTGTGTGAAACTTTCATTTGAAAATTAAAAAAAAAACACCATAATCGTTTTAAGCATGATTATTCACTTGACACAAAAAGAACTGAATCACTGATTTTGTTTCAATGACGTCAAGTTTTGTAATATTATCATTATATTTCTGATTTTTTTCAAGGAACAAAGTTCAAGTATTACAATTAAGAGTGCTATTTCTCCACTTCAGACTACCATCTAGTAGCTAAGGTTAGGGAAGAAAATTTAAAAATGTTAAAACAAAAGAAAGTGAGCAAAAAAAAAAAAAAAAGTTGAACTGAAAAGGGTAGTCAAGAAATCAGAACAAAAAATCAAATTAGTATCAAGTCTCTGGCAAAAGACCGCTGTACTTTCAAGGTCCTAGTTAATGTTTATCTAGTTCTTGCAACAAAAGACTACATAATTTTTTAAACTGATAATGTTGCTCTACTGCATCCTCGTAACAGCTATTGGCAGTATTTTATTTATAATATGCTTTATTTTTAGAATTTTTTTATTGTATTTATCAAAAAAGTGAGGGAATTAACTCTAGTATGGGGGGGGGGGGGGGGGGGGGGGCACTCCTTTTGTAAAAAGTTAGTCAAAAGTTTTTTTTTTTTTTTTTTTTTTAATTGCACATAGTTTTTAAACCTCAGCAAACAGGGTGGAGACTTTTTTTTCAAAGTAACTTTTTATGTAAAAATTTATTTTTAAACCCTTCATTTTCTGATCATGAAAGTTTTTTTTTCCCTTTTTTTTTTTGGGGG
>JAXGGA010012306.1:22500-39210 GCA_038373865.1 Uloborus plumipes | reverse complement strand
CATGAAAATGCAAAATAAAACGGGCTTTCCCGCTATAAGTGCGTTCCTTGTCTGATTTTAAGTCTCGGCAATTCTTTTTCATTTTATTAATTGCCACCATGTTTGGTCAAAATCATAAAGGCACGTTATTTTGCCTTTTTAGTAAACTTTTCAACTAAACACACAACTAAACAGTACTAAAATTTCCATTAACGTGTAAAATAATCTTGGAAAAGAAAAACAATCCACTAAATAATGTCTGAAACGTTTTAAGAAAGTAGTATACAACTAAATAAAATGATGATAAAAGCTAAATTAAAATGTTAAAAAATCCATCAAATAGCTATATCAAGGCATCAGTAAACATTGAATATTCCTTTGAAATCTGAAATAAAAAAAAATTACCAAGCGTGGCCTTGGCGTAAATGTTTTTTTTTTTTTTTTTAATTTCTATTTTCACCAAAGTAAAAAAGCGAAGTCCAAGTGAGTTCAATAAGTAATCTTCTTGATTGCTCAAGAAGAATATTTTTTTGAACAGATGAATTCGACACATTGTATTTGTCGTATTATCACCCCATTACTGAAAATATTTTCATTAATAAAAAGGTAGACAATTTTTTATCATTGCATTCGAAGAACCACGAAATAAATAAGTACATAAATAACAAAATTACAAATTGCTAAATACGCAATAAAATGAACATAATAAGTTTATTATACCTTCCAAAGTAAGGAATGCAACCATTGATCTCTCATGTAACAATTAGACACCTGCAAAGAAAATCAAACAGTTAATATATCTTTGCATTTTAAAGCTTCAGAAAACCCGCAGTTTTTTAATTACGTGTTAGTTTTTTGCTTGAAAATTAAAAACACTGTTTCAATTACAATTAACTCTCTCTTTCACGAACCTCTAATTTTAAGAACTATTGACTTAATCACAAAATGTCTTCCGTTAAAAAATTCACATTTTTTACTATTTTTTACGAACTTGAAGTAAAGTTGACGTAGCTCTTTTCTAAGAATTCCAGCACGAAAGGGATAGGAATTCTCAGAGAAGAAAATGACCCCTTTCATTCAAACTGTATTTTTATTTTATTTTTTTAAATTTTGATTTATTTTTCAAAGAAATAAATTAGTTTAAATGTGGTCAGTATACCATAAAGGCCCTGCTCCACATCAGCAGAAAACGCGACCGAAACCGAAGGCAGAAACAAAAATTCCGAGTACTTTCCATAGGAACACTATTTAATCCATTTTACGTTTGCTTTATTTTTCTGCTTTACGTCAATGTGGAGCTTGGCCCTTAATCTTGCTATCTAAATTTCTGCATGTCTATGTTTACGCGTTTTTTTTTTTAATTATTTTTTTTAATTTGGCACAAAATAAATACAAAGTATCTATTAGTATTGGTTCAATTCAGAATGTCATATAGATATGTGTACAATACGTTATACGACTTTCGATGCGTTTCAATTTTACGAACTCTCGTTTTAACGAAGTTTTTTTGCGGTCCCAAAGAGTTTGTGAAATCGAGTTTAAACTTTATATCACTACGTTTAAAAGTCAATTTGTTGCTTTTTCATTTTATAACCATGGAGCAATTCACTAACGAATACCTTTTTTCGATGTGCCAAAGCATTGTAAAAGTGAAAAATGATGAGCAGAGACTTTGTAAGCTTTGCAAGAATTTTGGAAAATCACATCAGAGGAAATTGCTTTCTTTTCTCTTTCTTTCTCTCTCTCTCATTAAAGAGAGAAAGCTCTGATGAGGAGTACCCGAATTAGTGTTAAATGTCTTTAGCTAAGACGCCGTATTTTCTTTTGAGGAATATGCCGTAGCTTTTCGACATGCCCTAGAGAAAACAATGATCCTACCCCAAACATAGACCTGGACAACGACACCGAACCGTCGAAAAAAATGTGATTCGATAGAATACATTGCATGCAGTAGTTGGAGCAAAAAAACTCATATACGGCATCTTCCCCCTACGGAAATTGCACCAACAGCATCTTTCCCAACGGTATGGGGAACATGCCCAATGGAAAAGTTTTGTAATCATTAATTTTTGGCGATAAAAATATGTTCTTCAGAGTGAATTTTTTTTTATCAGTCGCAAAAGTCCATATTTTGTGAATAAATTAGATTTTTAAAACTAAAACCAACACTCTATTTTATATAAATTAACGTTGAAAACTACAGCGTCTTCCCCAATCTACCCTACAATTTGAAGGAATATTTAAATTGTTTTTAAAGCAGCAAGGCTATTTTCCCTTTTGTAACTGTCAGTCTATTACGACGTAACTTCCCCCATCTGCATACATGAATATCTAAGAGCACACAAAAGGAATCAAACCTGTAGAAGCAAAGATCCATCCGGGATAACGATCCTGATGCAAAATCGTCCGCACGAGTCCCACCTGGCTACAGGATAAATATCCTGGATCATCCGGTATGGAATGGGATCTTCCATAAAACCTCCTGGCTGTAAAGCAGAAAAGAGAAATGCGGGATTTAGAAGTGCGGAAAATTTAAGCTCAGAGCAAATATTTTTTCAGCTCGGGATTTGGTTTTACTGTCTATTTGTTACTAGGAGAAGGCTGCAGCATACATGAAACAGTAAAAGGGATAGAAAAATAACTCTTTGTAGTAATCGATGGAGGTTTTTTCATGTGAAAAAATACTCATGCGTGAGTCAGTAAAATTACTGCCTCTTTGTTACTAGAAGAAGACTGCAGCATACATGAAACAGTAAAAGACATAGAAAAATAACTTTTCGTAGCAATCGATGGAGATTTTTTCATATGAAAAAATACTCATGTGTGAGTCAGTGAAATTACTGTCTATTTGTTACTAGGAGAAAACGGCAGCATACATGAAACAGTAAAAGGCATACAAAAATAACTTTTTGCAGCAATCGATAAAGATTTTTGTGTGAAAAAATACTCATGTGAGAGTCAGTGAAAAACCATATTCATTGCTGTATTCGATTTTCTTTTGCAGCGTTCTTAATGGCAAGAAGTATACTTTCATTAGGATTGCGTGACTTGTACGTGGTTTTTAAGCTTCAACTTATTTATGTAACTTATACACATTGTTCGTTTGTATCGTGTTAGCACTTCCCGTTATCTTCGCCAATAGGAAACCCTTTTTTTTTTCTTTTTTTTTTTTTTTTTTCGTTTTCAGGGGAGGGGTGTATTTTAATAGAAACAACAAGTATTTTTCGAAAAGGACCTCTAGTTTTTGAAATTTTTTCTCTGAAACAATTCATTTTCAATTTAGTTGAAATAATTTTAAGATAATATTTACCTGCTATAACTTGAATGTTTCTACAAAATTACATCTCATGCACAAATTAATTGGAATGAAATAACAATTTAAAAGTTTTTGAATATCAAGATGCACTCATTCAAAAAGAATTGCGAAAGCAGACAATTCTGAAAATTTAAGAACCTCAAAATGTACCTTTCAAAAAAAGCGATAGTAAAATCTAAATCCTCTCAAAATTCGTAAGAATCAAAATTCACCCTTTGCAAAACTTTGAACACTCATCAAAGCAGAAATAAACCTCTTTACCTAACCGAAATTTCATTATGGTATCATTTCCATTCCCTAAATTTAAAACTGAGTTTATAATACATTCTTTTGACTTTCAAATTACTCGCATTTCAAATTCAGACTTAAACCTTTTCAAAAGTGGTACTTTATGGAACATCTATAAATGCTGTACTGCTTTGAGGGGGAGGATGAATCAGTGAAATTGTGACAGTTTATGACAAGGGGAGGAGGTAACAAGAAATGTGACAACACTCATTTTGGTTGAAATAAATATATACAATATATATATAAGTATATGTATAAATATATATATAAATATATATATATATATATATATATATATATATATATATATATATATATATATATATATATATATATATATTGAAACAGGCAAATAAAATGAAAAGATGAAAACCAAAATGCAAAAGCGAACCAAAGTGTAGCATTTCATCAAGGGGAAGACCACACTTTGGTTCTTTTCATTTTATTTGCCTGTTTCAATATTAATGTGCTGTTTTGTTTCTAGCGGCTTTGCGCTGACAGTTCAGTACGGGCTTTGATGTTCATGTATTTTTATGTCTTTTGGGATTTTAATTCCCCCCCCCCCTCTTTTTAATTATATGTATTTCTGTATTCTGTATTTATGTATATATATATATATATATCAAAATGTTTCTGTATTATAGCTTACCATGTAACAAGACGAGGGGAAGGGGGACGGCTAAGTGCAACAATGGGGTGCGGGGAGTCAAATATGTTAAAAAAGTGAGGCATCATTAATGGATAGCCCTTATTGCACTTATATTTCAGTTCAGAAATGAATGTAACACAACTTAAAACTAATATCTTAATGGGTTAGTTTCATAAATCGCCCCTTAAAGTCATTCATTTTAAGACCAGAAACAAATGTAAAGCAAAAAAAACTAATAGCTTCAAATATTAGCCCCCTTATTGCGCTTAATTTCAAATTTAGGCATAAATGTAAACCAAAAAAACTAATATCGTCATTTATTAGCTTTATGAATGGCCCCTTATTGTGCACTTAATTTTAAATTCAGAAGTAAATGTAACGCAAAAAAAATGTGCATATACTAATATCCTCATGGATCAGTTGAATGAATAGCCCCTTATTGCACTAAATTTTAAAGCTCAGACATAAATGTAACACAAAAAAAGCTAATATCTTCACTAACACAAAAAGCATCGCACATTTCTCAGAAATTTGAACTTCCAGTTTATAAAAATCAAAAGAATAAATAACAATTGAAATTTATAATTTTTATCTATGGAAACAAATTAAAACAAGCTTAAAAAGCAGTTCTTGCCATAGCGCAAAAATTGAAAAGAGGTTCTCATTTCACATTAGAGGATGCTCAACATCTATTCTAGATGCGCATACGTTTATACAGGGATGCAACCATATCTTAGTTTCAGGGAGGGTTTTGCCAAACATATTTCTCGTGAAATCTATAAAGTCAATAAAATATCATTTCATGTTCTATGCTCTGTTGATTTTTGTTATAATAGATGTTAAAAGCGTATTAACATGAAGAATGCAAAAAAAAAAAAATACTGAAGAAAGAAAAATCTGGACAAATAAGTTTACTCGCATTCGAAGGAGTACTTTTGAAATTACTATCTTACAGGGGGGGGGGACATAAGATATGTTAAATATAGTGTACGTACAAATTGGAAGAGTTATGGTATTTTTTAGTGATAAAAATTCGAAGGGAAAGGTGTATTGTTAAGAAATTATGTTTGCAATAAGTACAATAAAAATAAATACTGCAGAAGAAACACTTAATTTACAATTATTCAATAATGATAATTTCATTTTTCAAATGCAGTTTCAAAGTAAATAAGAAAATTAGAACAAAATAGCAATAGGGTCATTCCATAATGACTGACGTAACATTCAGAGCTGATTTTGTAACTGTTTTTACTTGTAACTTAAAGGATAAGAAATATTTTTTAGTTATGCTGGTGGATTTATAATGTACATGGTATCTATGTATCATTTCTGCTAAGAATTTGAAACAAAATTACTGACAGTAGATATTTTTTCAACCAAAATAGCAGAGTGACTAACGTAATATTTTTGCAACCCTGAATATTAATGCTCATGTTGTGAGGCAAAAATTTCTCAAAGTTAAGCAAGTGTTAAAAATTTAATGATATATTTGAAAAACGTGTAAAGTTGACTTTTAAAAACATAAAACACATTTATTAAATTTTAATTTTTCTTAGCCTTAAGTGTCGGTTTTACTCAAGATGGAGTGTGACTAACGTAACCATCGAATAACAAGTAGTAAACACACTGCAAAGTATTTATTATGGCTAATCTCAGTGATAATTACAATACTTTTTCAATTTTTTCTAACTTCTTATGTTGTATGATTTTTATTTATTTATTTATTTATTTATTGATACTTTTTTTACTTTGGTATTTTTTTTTTTTCCTTCGGCTGAGGTTGACATTTCTATGGAATGACCCAATAATAAGTTTTTTTCAGTAAGAAACTAAGAAAATAATTTTTGTAACAGTTTTGAGAAAGTTTAGAGGAGATTTGAACCCTAAAAACCCACCCCTTAAATACGGCCCTGCGTCTACATAGCTATAAATAACTAATGTACAAGATCGTAAGCAAACATCCAGAACTTTAACAGAAATTTAATGTTCATAAACATAACCTAACTGAAACATCAACAGCAATTATAGATTCTAGATTTTGTGATTTCAAGTGAAGAAGCTTTCAATCGATTTCACATAATCCAATAAAAGTTCAGCATTTTCCCCTCTGTTCCAGGAAGTTTGTGCAATGGGTTAAGGAGCAAGTTTCTAAAAATAGAACACCCTGAGCACCTTACTATCATCATGTTCTTTTGAATAAAACAAAAATATAAAACCTCATCACCTTATCGTAATTACATCATCACAAAATGCATTAACGGACTATTTAAGGGGAGTTAATAACGTTATTTTATGGTTAAAAAAAGCATCTTACATGGCTTTTGATATTTTAATCATAGTCATCTCAAGCCATTACGTTTCACTCTTAACATAATCAGCCTTTGTTTAAGAGCTACAAGCACAATTTAAAATTTAATGGATTGATATGCTTAAAAATATTTTTATTTCGTTTAATCGTTTCAGATCATACAACAGAGTAGATATTCTACATGGAGGTATTTAATCTAGTTGCCGCAGTAATTGTGTGTGTGCGATGTGCGTGTATATATGTAAAGAATATCTCCAAGCAATACATATTTATTTTTAATTGTACAGTATTTTTTAGAAAATTTCGGATCCTGCAAAAAAAAAAAAGCTTTTGTTTTCAGACTAATACTGCAGCAGAGGTTCCAGTTTAGAACTAAAAGTACAGCAATGAACTAAAACTTGCAATTTTATATTTTATTACTGTAAAATTAGCAATTTTACCATAAAATTAACTCTATTATGCTGTAAAAACATAATAATACTGGCAGTAGAGATCCCAGTTTAAAACTGTAAAAAGCACAGTAATAAACTGTGAAACTATCAATTTTACAGTTTACTACTGTAAACTAGCAATTTTACAATTTAGTACTGTAAAATTACTGTAAAATCAGCTGCATTATACTGTGAAAACAACATCTTTTTTTTACAGTGTATCTTATCTGCAATTGATTAAAGCCGTTGTTATTGTTTTTGTCGGGTAATAGTGTCGTATTAACCTCTATCAATACAAGGGTGCCATTTCCTCCAGAGGCACCCTTTATCACAACGAATATTTGTCCCCACTGTTCCGAAGTATTCAACAGCAAGAATAAGAGGCAGTAATAAAAAAAAATACAAGCTGCAATGCAAAAAGTTTCCTGTATTCGCTTCCTAGTATGACGCACAATGATGCAAATAAGCTTTTTTGAAGTTAAAATTTAAGAGGCATTGTATGTTGACAAGTTGTTAAAAAATAAATGAAAAACTTCAAGAGTAAAAAACGGCTTCTTGTGTCAAACATCAAGTAACTACACAATAGCGTGTATATCATTAAACTTTTTTTTCCTTTTCCTTATTCCTCAAAAAACCGGTGTTTACGAAGTCTTCTCTTATTATTTATATATTTACTCAGTGTTTCCATGCACTCATCGCGTTAAAATTTGGTCTTCTGAAAACAGTCTCAGTAAATTTCAGAATGTGCATATAGATTTCACAGGCTGTTTGTAAAGCCTTGCACTGATTAAAAAAATGTATTTAAGATTCTTCCCTCCATTGGTACATTATTTTTGTGCGCAATCATAATCTCTTAGATGCTTTTACGGTGAAAAGATACTATATACGAAAGTTTGCATAGTTATTGAAATAAATATAGCGTATTTATGGAGAAAAAAATAATTTGTTATTTTTTCGAAATCCTTGAAATTTTTGAGAATTTAAAAACATTTGTGTCAAAAAATAATACTGAATTTCACATAAATGTTAACATAAAAATTAAGGTTGTATGATTTTTCTTCTATTAGTTATTCAAAGCAAATTGAAATAGTCACGTGATTTTTAACAACCAATTCCAAATTAGATAATGACAAAAGAAATAGAGACATCAGGCTTTCATCAAAATGAGAGCAATAAGAAATCCTCCTGACTATAGAAAGAAAGAAAAAGAAAAATCAGAGGAAATTTCGAACCTGAAGTGATTTACTTCCTTGGAAAATAAATGCTTCCTTAAAAATTCTCCCTCCCTCTCTGTCACCAAAACAGCAATTTTCTGGGTGAAGCATTTCCACGTAAATGTGTCCATAAGGGTTCGTATTCAAAATTATGTTATTGATATAAGTATTAAATCATATTTGGTGTAACAATATGAGGCTTATTAAAATACAAATAATAATAATAATAATCCTTTAATTATTTATTTGAGCTTAAATGCAGTTCAATTTAAAATTTTCAAAGCCCATTTAAAAATTTTTAATTCTTAGCTCATATATATATATATATATATATATATATATATATATATATATATATATATATATATATATATATATATATATATATATATATATATATATATATTAGGGTGGAGCGGTCCTCTATGTTAAATTTTTTTTTATTCAAATCTAAATGGTGCGGGGTGGGAAAGTTGTTCTATGTGCTAAACATACTGAATATGAAATATCTTTTAAAAATATTAATATTTAATACTGTCCCAACAACGTTCAACATTTAAAAAAATCATAAAAATTGACATTTTTCATTTTTTTTTTCAAAATTTTTTTTCAACAGTCATTTTTGGCCGGGGTGGGAAAGCTGTGATATGAAATAAACATCCTGAATGTAAATAGCTTTTTGAAATTTTAATATTTAATACTGCTCCAATAACCTTAAATATTTGACAAAATCCAAGAAAATGTGATTATTTCCATTTTTTATTTTCCTTTCCAGTTAGCCGCTCCACCTTGGCTCCAGTACAAAAAGCCTCTACTCCACCTCCCCCCTTGCCACTGTCTGTGGCGCTGTTGTGAAATGTGTATTGGGTAGTGGAAATCACGTGTTTTAGAGAGGGTACAACCATTATGGCTAGTGTACCGCGTGTCGCATTTGCTTCCATTGAGTCGTCTACTGTCTAACAAATTTCACTTTATTCCAAGTCAATTCGCTTTTGTAAGCTTCCATAATTATTTTAGAGGTTGAATTGTGTTTAAATGCCCTGTTTTCGGACGTGGGTGTGATTTACCAATTAATTGTTTACCTACTTATGAAGACATAATGTTGTGTTACGTGTGGCTGTGGAAGAGCAGCAGCAAACCAAAACAATACAGGAACCTAGTTAGAGAAACATGTGAAGAAGTTGCTGAGAAAGTGATGAAACTGGGAATTAGCTTCAATTCCAGTTATACACCACCGTGAGATAATGAAAAAAATTAAAGCATATCATGGTAAGTATAGAAACTTATTAAAACAGTATGCATCAAGAAAAAATGTTAAAAGTTATTGTGATAAGATAAAACTATTCAGAAAGAATGCCAAGTCCCTTTTTGACATAGCAACATGCAAGTGTGACTCTTTTGACTCTTGCATTTGTGAAACACTGCGAAAAATACCAATTGCAGAAAGACATTTTTGCTTGATCAACGCACTGACAGAAAGATGACCATTGGCAACATTGACGTGAAATCAACAAAAAAAAAAAATCTTCAAAGAATAAATCGAAAGAGAAAATTTGAATTATTTCAGGAAAAAAATACAATGTCTACTCATTCCATATGCAGCAGCACATGCCCAAGCTCACCAGTATGAAAGAAAAAGGAACATTGTTCAAATGAAACATATCAAGAAACTGGACCGAGTACATCACATGCAAGTAGTGGTTTAAAAGAGTAGTCCGCGGTAGCTAAAAATTTAGATAGGTATAAAATTTCTGACAGAGCTGGAGCAGCGATTGTCTCAGCTACACTCCAAGATATTGGTTTGGTTTCTCAAAGTGACTTCTCAAAATGTGTGGATAGAAGTAAAATTAGACGATCCAGACAAAAAGAAAGGGCTCTGGTAACTAACACAACCTTGGTTGATA
Source organism: Uloborus plumipes (assembly GCA_038373865.1). NCBI lineage: Eukaryota > Metazoa > Arthropoda > Arachnida > Araneae > Uloboridae > Uloborus > Uloborus plumipes. The sequence continues at coordinate 29,121 of JAXGGA010012306.1, read as the reverse complement.
TGAAATCTAATCAAATAGGTTTATACCTTGATGGCAGGAAAGATAAAACTCTTTTCATGGAGAATCAAGGAGAAAAGTTATATTAGAGGAGCATATAAGTTTGATAAAGGAACCAGAGTCTGAATATATGGGTCATCTTTCCTTAATCTCGGGAAAGGCAATAATTGTAAGTGAAGAAATGCAGCACTTTTTAACAAGAAATAATATTGATAATAGTAAAATCGCTGTTATTGGCAGCGACGGAACGGCAGTTAATACTGGAGTGCAAAGAGGTGTCCTTCGAATTTTGGAAACAAAATTTGAAAAGCCATTACACTGGTTTGTATGTCAACTGCATGCAAATGAGCTTATTCTGCGCCACATTTTCGAACACCTTGACGGTAGTACAAGTGGACTTCAAAGTTTTACATGACCTGTTGGTAAATCCCTAAAAGGCTGTGAACACCTTCCGGTTGTGGCATTTAAAAAGATTTGTTATACACTCCCGAAAATTACCAATAAAAAAGACTTAAGCACAGACCAACTCTATTTGTTGGAAGTATGTGAAGCAGTTAATTCTGGATCTTGTTCTGAAGACTCTAAATAAACTTTGTCTAAAAGAAACCCCGGCAAGCTAGTACATTCTCGTTGGCTTACAGTGGGGAATAAAATTCCACGACTTTATATTTCCTCGACAGTGCCTTCTGAAAATTCAGTGACTCTAGCAACTTTCATAATTAAAATTTATGCACCTATGTGGTTTTCAATTAAGACTCAGCCTTTATGTATCTTCGGAGCTACGCATTTGCATTAAAACCATAATAATTTCGCTACCGAACTCATTAACAGCGGTCATCGACTTAGTAATTCAACGAAACGGATATTTCGGACATCCCGAAACTATTCTTATTGCAATCTTAGCTGACGACAGGCAGGACGTACAAGTTTTGGCATTGCGCAGAATTTTAAAGGCACGGTAGGTAAAGAAACCTTGAAGGCATGTTATTCGCACATTTGAAATTCCTAAGTTCAACTTTGAAGCTACTAAATACAGTGATATAATAAATTGGGCTAATATGACAGTCACTGAGCCGCCGTTAACCAAGCAGTTTAATGATCAGGTTATTTCAGGGTGAATCATGAATCCACAAACTACAAATAATATCATAGTATCCCATATCAAGCTATTCCCTTGCCACAATCAAGCCACTGAAAGGTGCGTGAAACTGGAAACTGAAGCGTCCGCTTCGGTTTGTGGACCTATCAGGCGGGATGGATTGGAACTTGTTTGGAGCCACGCAAACAAATGCCGTTTTTTAACACCAAAGGACAATACAGACCAGTATAAGTAGATATTTTAATCATTGTCGTCAATGTGATTGCAAGTTTAACTAATGCATCTAAAAAAATTGCAATTTCTATGATTTTGTAAAATGTTTAACATTATTGTGGCATAATTAAATATTTATATTTTTAAAATATATTTTGTATCCAGGATTTTTATTGCATGGAGTAACTTTTCTACACCGACCAACAATGATTATCGTAAAAAAAAGTTAAAAAAAAATTCTGAGAAATGGCAATTTCTATGATTTTTTAAAATATTCAATATTGTTGGGGCAATATTAAATATCAATATTTTAAAAAGATATTTTATATTCAGGATGTTGAGTTGATAGAACAACTTTCCCACCCTGCCCAAAATTAATTATCAAAAAAAATTTTTTTCGCTCCACCCTAATATATATATATATATATATATATATATATATATATATATATATATATATATATATATATATATATATATATATATATATATATATATATATATAGGGTGTCCACTCCAATCGTGGACCAATAGCTAATTTCTAAACCGTTAGAGATACGCATATAGTTTATTTAGGTAAAAATCTCCAAATTACGAAAGGAATTTTGGGTCTATTCAATGTTTTTCAAAAAATCAAATTTTGAAAGAGTTACGAAATTTAAATTTTTATACAGCCCCTCAGTCCTATCAATCATATTTAGTAAAACATTCTTGACACTGTAACGTTTAAAACTAAAAAAAAATTTCTCCTCTACCACAAAAATTGACCGAGTTATGACGTTTTGAAAAATCAAGATTTTGCATTATTTCATGACGTCATCGAGAGATCGCTTAACGGACCGTATGCGAAATCCTTCAAAATCTTGATTTTTCAAAACATCATAACTCGGTCATTTTTTGTGGTAGAAGAGTGATTTTTTTTTAGTTTTAAACGTTACAGTGTCAAGAATGTTTTACTAAATATGATTGATAGGACTGGGGGGCTGTATAAAAATTTAAATTTCCGTAACTCTTTCAAAATTTGATTTTTTGAAAAACATTGAATAGACCCAAAATTCCTTTCGTAATTTGGAGATTTTTTCCTAAATAAACTCTATGCTTATCTCTAACGGTTTAGAAATTAGCTATTGGTCCACGATTGGAGTGGACACCCTGTATATATGCTGCCAGTATTATACTGTTCTTTTTACAGTATAATACAGCTAATTTTATGGCAATAAACTGTAAAATTGTAAATTTTACAGTAATAAAGTGTAAAATTGCCAGTTTTACAGTAATAAACTATGAAATTGCTAGCTTTACAGTTTATTAATGTGCCTTGACAGTTTTGAAATGGAGCCTCTGGTGCCAGTATTATACTGTAAAAAAAGTTTACTTTCTGTAGCATACGAAGTCATTGATAAATCAACTTGGTAACAATTACTTTTTTCGCAAAATTTTTCCAAACTCATAAGAAACAAGCTTCTACAAATCAACGGTAGTCACTGTTACAAACATACGATTTACAGGGACTTTTATTTTACCGCAATTATGAAATGATAGCATTTTTCCTAATGTTTCCGCTCTTCCCTAAGTATGATTTCTAAATTCCTTTTACAGTTCTATTTTAAAATATGAGCTTTTTGAACAGAAAGAAAGTGAGAACAAAGGCCTTGACATATTTTTTCCTCTCCTCAGGTTTTTTTACGGAAGTTAATCGATCTTACAGTGACCCAGTTTTGTTTTTAATTATTACACTGTAAAAAATAGATTATGTTTTTACAGTATAATACAGCAAATTTTGCATTAATTTTACACTAATAAACTCATTTTACAGAAGTAATCTGTAAAAGTTTCTAGTTGATAGTAATAAATTGCAAAATTACTAGTTTCACAGTTTATTACAGTGCATTTTATAGTTTTAATTTGGAACCTCTTCTTTCAGTATTATATTGCTGTTTTTGCAGTATAATACAGCTAATTTTACGATAAAATTGCTAGTCTTACAGTAATAAACTATAAAATTGCTAGTTTTGCAGCTTATTACTGTGCTTTTACACCTTTAAACTGGAACCTCTGCTGCCAGTATTATCACTATAAAAACAACAGCATTTTTTGCAGTTTATTATTATTTAACTTAATTTTCTGTATGGTAACACTGAAACTCTTTCGTAAAGTCATATTTTTGAGATAACATGTGATATCTTACTCGAAAATTCCATTTACACAAATTCTATTTTTCAGTATTTCGAACTTCGTAAATTTCAAAATTGATCAATACTTTTACATAAAGCATAAACTCTTCAAGTGATGCTTCGTATGAATAACTATTGTGTTGTATAGTAAAGCAGAACTAAAACACATCCTTGTGATTTTCTCAACTAAAAACAAATTTTCGCATCTATTTCATTGCTAAGTAAACGTTCAATCCATGTCAGATCGGATCATAAGCACTAAAAAAGCTCTGAAATATACTCTAAACATACCTAATATATAGACTAAAACTTTAAAAATATATGCATTAATAATTATTTTACCTACATAGAGAAACGTTATCATAATGTCAAGAACAAAATGATTGAACCCTTTCTATTTTTGAATTTCATTAATGAGGCCAGAAACATGTATTAAAATTATTCATGAGAAAACTGTACATATTAATTGATTTTACTACAATAATTTGTTCTTTAAGATTTTCAATAGTTAGGCATTACTATTTATAGTCATTCTTAAAATATTTTCTCTTCCCATTAGCTACCAGGTGGGGAAGTATTTCCAACGAATATTTTTTCATTAGTCATTAGATCAGATTTTTCATTTTTCAAGTGCTTGTTTCTAACAAAGCAATAGTATGGATTTATTTTAAGCATTTGGTATTTTTCGCATTTATATGCACTAATGTCACAGGGAGCAAAAATATGTGATTGCATATGAACATATGCAATTACATTTAATCCGGGCTCTAATTACAACTTCCATGCTCAATTTTGAATTTATTCCTTAATAAAAAAAATCTTGCTTTAAAAAACAATTCGAAAACTTTTTGTTAGCTCTACTTCAATACAAAGAAGAAACAGTCCTAATGACATTGAAAAAGGTTCTCACTAAGTTTTTTTCTCAATTCTCAAGCGGAATAACAGTAACGTAGTCGCTTGGCAATAAATAATGGATTTAGTGGATTATTTCCTAATTTAAGAGAACTTTTAATGGCCATTTTTTAGTTATTTGGAGGGTTATTTTAAATTTCGATGAAACTATCAATGTTTTTTGTTACATAACTTATGTATTTATCGGAGTATTATTATTTTAATGTTATTTTAGAAAAGGCTGTAACTCCAAGACTTTTAAAAACTCACCACGATCTCATTACTATAATTTTATCTCGCATTCTTGTCAAGTGCGGCTCTCCAAAGGCAGGAAAGATAGTTTCAAAATGTTAACTTTTGTTGGCGAACATTTCGCTAAATATTTAACTTGAAAATTGTAAATAACTACCTTTTTAATCGCAGCAGTTTCTTTTGCTAAATTGGAATATTTCTGTTACTTGTTTTAATTCAGCTAACTATAAGATACCTACAGAGACATTTCATGGTAACTTACGTTACATTTTGACTAATTCTTTGGCATTTAGCACTTCTGCGCAAACAAATAATCTTACTACTATTATATATGCGAAAGTTTGTATGGATGGATGGATGGATGGATGGATGGATGTATGGATGGATGTATGTTTGTTCCTCTTTCACGCAAAAACTACTGAATGGATTTTGATGAAACTTTTACCATAATGTAGCATATACATCAGAATAACACATAGGCTATAATTTATAACGATATTCAAAAAAGTTCGATCGGTAGCGTCTTTTTCATTCCAATTTAAGGTACATATTTCTCATAAATCAAAAGGCATTGACCAAACTAACTCAGTATTTAGTGTATCATCTCAACTCCCTGTCGAAAGCTAAAATTGCGGGCATCATTTCTTCTTTCCGTATTTAATGTCCAAGGCTTTTCTCAAGTCAAATCATGAAGGTTTTTTTTCCAGCTTCATGGGGAATATCCAGGCTTTTACCATGATTTGTATTTAAAACGTTTTGTAGTCTTAGTTGTGTAAGTAGAATATTTATCCTTAAGCAATGTGTTTTTTAATGTGCATTGCTGCGTGAAAATATTATTTTTTTAGAATAAATTGTATTCCTTTGTTAGTAAATTGTTGACTGTATCAATTATTTTCACAAGTTTCGTGAATTTGTCGGTCCTGCTTAATCGTCTAACGGATAAACGAATAAAATATCCTGGAACTAGATATTTCCCATGCCATAGACGCAATGCTAAAGATTCCGCTTAATCGAATTCTCCGCTTAATCAAATAATATTTCTTGGAACCGACAGTATTCGTTTGAGCGGGGCCGACAGTATGTGTTTTAGTGTTTTAGAGTATCGGTAATGTAATCGCTTGAAGAGATTGGCAACTAATAAATGGATTAGGTTCAGTATTTTCCACTTTAATGGAACTTTAAATACAATTTTACAGTATTTTTAAAAATTTGTTGGCGTTGATTGGGCGGTACTTACAATTGGTCACTTAGAATACAATCGAACAGGTATCTTGCCGAATTTGTTGCAAAAATATTATAATAACTAAGATTATGGGTAATGTTTTCCACTGACGCCAGTTCTGGCGCCAAAGACTATGTAATAATACTTTACTTCTTACGATATAACTAAAATAAAACGATTGTTGTCTGATATTTGTAGACTGCGCCAAAATCTTAATCATCGAAATAATACTCCCACAGTTGAAGAAAAGTTGTTTTTTTTTTTTTTTGGCCGATTCCGTACGTTGTCATTAAAAAACTTTTGAAACTTACGTCAAAGCAGAAAGTAATCCGCATACGAAATTAATCAGACCCCAAAACTAAAATTACCATTAATTTGTGTTTTTCGCACAAATAATTGTCAAATGCTCCCTACTAATTTTGAAATCACTTAGGACAAAAACTTTTAGCGTCATTTCATGGTCAGCAATATTTTCTTAGCATTAAATGACAATTTTTCTTTGACAAAAATTACTGGCTTAATAATACCTAAGCATATTTGCATAAAGTAGGGAGGGGAGAAAAATTATCCTAGGTATCCCAAAACAGTTACCGCAAATTTAGCGACATTTTAAATCGTCAAAGCGGTACGTTTTGAGTTCTTTTAGTTTGGGGAAAAAAAGCGATTATAAATTGTTTCTCAATATTTTTACTGGCCCAGGCAACGCCGGGTATTTTTGCTAGTGTTATATAAACCTTGTAAGAAACTGATTTATGAAAATCGTAATTAAAAGC
>JAXGGA010012305.1:0-39211 GCA_038373865.1 Uloborus plumipes | reverse complement strand
CTGATCCATTTTTCAGATCATCTGCTCTTTTGTCCCTGAAGTTACTTTGTGGTTTAAATTTGCGTATAGATTTAAGCCTTGAAAATTTATTCAATTTGAATGATTAATATCTCCTATTTCTTTCTTAATTTTCTGTCTTTTTATTGATTTAAACTTTAACATGACTTTAAGTGGAATTTAAAAGATGGAGCGCATTTGAGCTAAAGGATATAACAATTTTTCGTCAGAGGGGATTGGACATTGGAGTGAATTTAAATTTATTCAGTTGACTTCCTCAAAATTCGGTGTTACCGAAAAGGTCAGAATGGAACTAGTATTGTTAAAAAAATAGTAATGGCTATTCTTCGTATTTGGCGTCGTAAAGATTGGCCACAATCGAAAAATTTACCAAACCTCCCAGCCTGTCAAACAATAATTTCTCCAAATCAAAGAAAAAGAAAACGCTCTGGGAAGGAACAGTAGTTGTTTGCAGTCTAAAGCGTATTTTATTGCATGTTTAAAACATGTATTTAATGCCATCATCACTAAATTTTTAACAATAATCGTTCCATTCTGACATTTTCGGTAACACCGCTATTCAGTTACCCTTCGAATTTGGCGTCGTAAAGTTTGGCAACAATCGAGAAAATTACCAAACCTCCCAGCCAGTGAAATCTTGCTTATTTGAGGGTCACTGTTAGATTGTAATCACTTCAAAGATATGGTGCGAAAGACATATTTTTTGCCTTTTGATGTTCACATTAAAATCATGGAAGAATGGTTGTGGCTGAGCTACCTGACACAATCGGTTCCCTATGTTAATAAATTTAAATTTGGCGACCAATTTTACATTGAAATTACGGTTAAATCGGTGAATTATATTAAATTTCAAGGGCAATATTGCTGTGTTCGTTGAGAGTTTTTGAAAATCTTGGCACTACAGTTGTGTCAAAAGTTCCATTGAAACGTAAAAATTTCGCTAAAAATAAATAAGTTCGTCACACGCACACGAAAAGAAGAAAAGTCTTAAGAGTGAGTTAAACTTTATTTAGTTAACTTCCTTTACATTTATTGCACGGGCATCGCCGTGCGGGTACTGCTAGTTATACTATAAAAACAACATTCATTTTAAACAATGTAGCATATCTGTGAAATTCAGCTCTAACACTTTATTTTAACCAGACGTTATTTCTTATATCCTCTAGCCTTACCCAGATCACTCAATCCACCTGATTATCTTTTTTCTCTCAGATAGTGCTTTGTCGTTATAGGGAGTCGTTAAATCCAAGGGACCTTCAAAATCAATTCGCCTTACCCGTAGGTCGTCTTATTCAATGAACAACAAAGAAGACGAAGGGGATCGGAAATGAAGTTCGTTCAGCAGTAATTTGTTTTAAGCGTGTTCAAATTACCGAGGTTTGACTGTAAAACATGAATTAGTCCTTAACAAAAATTAAAAAAAAAAAAAAGATGGCACATGTGAACTTTTTTTTTTTAAATTTCTCAATTTTTCCAAAAAATATTATCAATTTCTCCAAACAAATGCGTCCTCGTGATTGAATATTGTGGTGTGTGTGTGTGTGTGTGTGTGTATGTGTGTGTCTTGACATTTTTTGAGATTTTTTAAAAACTATCTTTACTTTATAGTATTTTAAAAACGAGTCTTCAATTGTTTACATGTATCCTGAAAAGGTGCATATTTGAACAGGCCTGGGGCACATATGAAAAGGATTAAAAAATGCAACAAGAACATCACAATTCAATGGAAAAACTTTTTATATGTAACATATCCCTAAATAGCAACCCAAAAGTCAAAGAGGTAACTGATAATATAACACGTATCAAAAAAAAAAAAAAAAAAAAATTGCACACATACTTACAATAACATAAGCCAACTTTTCTACTACGTTGAAAATTTGGTTTAAAAAAGGCTACTCATTTTTGCAGACTTTTGAACTAAAGAATTGTTGCAAGAAAATATGATAATTTCCATTTGACTATAGTTTTAGTGTTGCTTTAAGTGATCGACGGAATAGTACTTAAGTACCAAAACTTGTACACTGTAAAAAATGAACGTTGTTTTTACATTGTAATGACGCTAATTTTACATTAATCTATACCAGGGGTGATTGTGTTCCGGTATTTTACCGGATTTCCGGTATTTTCATGATCGATTCCGGTATTTTCATGTTCGAAAATACCGGAAATAAAATATTTTTAATTATGCTTTTATCTTCCCTCCTCCGGATTTTTTTTCTTTTTTCTTTTTCGAATTTTTGATGATTATACCGATAATTATTAATAATATTCATCAAATAGAAATGTTAAGATGAAAATTCTAATTGTTTTTTTACCTTACTAAATTATTTTACTTGCATCCGATATGAGAATCAAATTTTTCTCACTTTTGAACTTTTGATGCTTATTACCCTTAGTTAGGAGACAAATAAATGAAATGCAACAAAATATAACAAATACAACTTTCATTACTTTACTAGCTGCCAGGGCAGCTAGATTAGCTTCCTGCGGCATGTTGATGCATAACGTCTCCCCTCTCTAACTTTTACCTCATTCTGAAGTTATATTATTTGATATAATTTAAAGTTCATTCGATTTCAAGACATACCACGCACGTGTCCCGGCGTTGCACGGGCACTTCGTGCCCTGAAAGTAGTGAGAAAAAAATTTAAAGAAAGTACTCCCCGCCAAGGCGACTCGCTTACAGGCGCTTCACGCCTTTACTTTTTTCTTATATATAAAAAAAATCATTCGAATTATTGAGATGCTTCACGCCTTCAAGATGGTGAGGAAAGTTTCAGTAAGTTCAGCTCGCTCAAAGGAAAAAAGCAGACATAGATACTCAGTTTTTAATATAAGTAGATGGCTCTTCAACAAATAAATGTTTCAAAATATTACCAGTAGCTAGCGATAAAAATTCTACGTAAGTGGCCCGCTTATGAGTTTCGTGTTTGATTTAGTTAAGCCTTCATTCAAAATTCTCATTATCATTTTTATCACTGTTTCATGGCAACCACGTTTTGCAATGCAAGAATGGATTTCATATTTAATCATTTATTAGGCTTAATCGCTTTAAACTTGACTACTTATTAATTGATATCTTTGCTAATTAAAATCGTATAATTATATCAATTGAAACTAATGAAGCCTGAAAAATTACCTATCTATCGGTACCTGGTTCGACTTTCAGGTCATTGGCTTTCAGGAGAAAGAAGCGTGACATAGAAAGATAGAAAGATAGTTAGAAAGAAAGATAGTTAGAAAGATACTCAGTTTTTAATATAAGTAGATAAATGCTTTCGCACAACAAACAGTAATTCTGTTAGACTTTTGCTTTCTCCTTAAAATATTTTTTTGGAGATGATTGCTCATCATCAGCTCAAAAGTAACTTTATTACTTATTTACAATTTAATTAAATGCATGTAAAATATGTTGATAAAAAGTTATTTGAATATATGAACTGTGTTACTTTATGAAAGGAAATTAATTATTATGTATGTATCATTACAAAATTAGATGTGCTTAAGTAATAGGGACCTTGGTTTTGAAAAAATCACTCCCCCCCACCACACTTTTTCTTTAAAACTTTCAGGTATTTTTTTATGAACTCACAATCACCCCTGCTATACATATAAAAATGAATGTTGGTAAATGTGTATATGTGAGTGTGAGTGTGTGTGTGGTGTGTGTGTGTGGGTGTGTGTGTTCCCTAAGATCTCAGAAACTACCCGGGAGATTTGGTTGAAATTTTCACCGTTTGTTCCTTTTGGTACTGGGAAGGTTTAGAGACCAGTTTCAACAAAATCCAATGGGTAGTTATTTTTTTATTTCAATTTCAGACCTGATTCTGTCTTTGTAATTTCAATTTAAAACTCCATTTTCGAAGGCTTTCATCAATCCAATCGAGTATTTAGTGTATCAACTCAACTCTCTGGCAGATAGTTGGAATTTCTTGCTACCGTAAATTTGGCGATCTTTTAAATCGCGCCAAGAGCCCTCAATAATGGAAGTTTTCCCAATAACTATCTCAAGTATAAAGGATAAAAAAGATATTTGATTAACAGATTAATCTTTTTTTAAAAACAAATGAGATTCAGTTTCATATTTCGGAACTCCTTTAGATTTGTAGAGGCTTAGATGTCATGCATTATTTGCCAGACGAACACTATTTTGTTCTTTATACCTATAATTGCTGTTTTCAATCAAAGTATGTTTCTATATTTTCTCGCCAAACATCCAATTAAGAGTTCGTTTTCATGTCCATACTATTTGCTATGATATACCGCAATGTTGGAAATTATTTTAACGCCTTACGGAATGGTGTACATTTAGCGCCAAATATAATATTCAAATTGATTTCAGATTGCCAAAAAGTAATTGATCAGTGTATTTTTACAGCGTAATTGTTCATATGTAAATTTTTCTTTATTATTGTTCACCGTTTTTTTTTTAATTTAAAGGAGCAGTTGACGGTCTACTTTTTTGAATTGATCAGTGCATTTTTACAACGTAATTGTACATCTGTATTTTTTTTTTTTTTTTTTTTGTTCACCATGCTTTTTTTTTTCTGAACAAAAGGGAGCAATTGATGGTCTATTTTTTTGGATTGATCAGTGCATTTTTACAACGTAATTGTACATACGTAAATTTTTCTTTATTGTTATTCAGCGTGCTTTTTTTTTTGAATTTAAAGGAACAATTGAGGGTCTACTTTTGCAAATATGTATATTTCTCTTTATTACTGTTCACCGTGTTTTTTTTTTTCTTTCTTTTTTTGAAGGAGCAATTGATGGTCTACTTTTTTGGAATGTCCCGTGCATTTTTAGAACGTAATTGTAAATGTGTAAATTTCTCATTGTTATTGTTCACCGTGCTTTTTTTTTTTTTTTTGAATTTAGAAGATCGATTGATGGTCTACCTTTTGGATTGTCCAGTGCATTTTTGCAACGTAATTGTAAATGTGTACATTTCTCTTTATTTTTGTTAACCGTGCTTTTTTTATAACTTTAAAGTAGCTATTTGTGGTCCAGTCACATTCTATCGTGAATATGTCAATTTCATTTTATTACTATTCACTGCTCTCTCTCTCTTTTTTAATTAATTTAAAAGAGCTATTGATGGTCCAGTCACATTATACATTTTATGTGTCTCTACATTTTATTTTCAAAACGAAGATCTCTTTTCACGATTTGTGGAAAGCTTCTTCGTCTTGATGTGTAAATAAAATTTCTATCTAAAATCAAATTATGTGTAAAGTTTTCATTGTTCAGTATTTTTTGATTTTTATAAAAATAATTGGTGGCCTATTTGTAGATTGTTCAGTGCGTAATTTCAACTTTGCTTGATTTAGAATTTTTAAAATCTTTCATGCCTATTTTCAACAACGCTTTATAGATTTTTACATCCAAAACACCATGTGGAGACGAAATATACATCTAGGCAGAACAACGTCTGCCGGGTTCTGCTAGTAAAATATAAAAACGGCAAATTGTACAGTAATAAACTGTAAAATTGCTAATATTGCAGTCTATTGCCGTGCATTTTACAATTTTAAACTGAAACCTCTGCTGCTGGTATTATACTCTTGTTTTTACAGCTTCATGCAGCTAAGTTTTACGGCAATAAACTGTAAAATTGCTAATTTTACAATAAGAAATTGTAAAATTGGTAGTTTTACTGTGCATTTTACAGTCCTAAATTGTAACCTCTGCTTCCAGTATTACACTGTTGTTTTTTCAGTTTTATACAACTAAATTTTACTGCAATAAACTATAAAATCGCTAACTTTACAGTAAAAAACTGACAAATTGCTAGTTTTACAGTTTATTACTGTGTATTTTACAGTTTCAAATTGGAACCTTGGCTGCCAGTATTATAATGCAAAAACAGTTCATTTTTTGCAGTATACTGATACTTTTACATTTACATCCCCAGGTTTTGCATGCGGGAAAAATAGTCTTAGAAATTCACCTATTCTTAAAATAACATATCACGAGCGCTGATGGAAAGATTCGATCCACATTCGACTCCCGCTGTGGCAATGGTTTTACGAAGGCGAACATGGAAATAGAGTTTTCGAACGGCATTTTACGACTAGAAAAATATGCCGGAGATCTGGATTTTATTGGTTCATTATAAAGATTTATGAGACAGGTGATTTGCTGTCATTTCGGAACAGCATTCTAGATCGTACTAGTTTCGTACTCTTCGAATATTTTTGAGAGTGTCAAAAAAAAGAAAAAAAATCTCGATAAATTAATAATTAATATTTATTTTAAATTAAGTTGGAAAAACAGCCATACATAAATGACATACAACTCCTGCTAAAACAAAGAAGTTGCCACCAAAAAACAAAATAGCTCTATGCTCTGAAAGTGTAACCAAGAGGTAGAACTAGTAAAGCCATTTTGAGATTGGGAATTGGCATTACTAATTTGAGAATTTTCAAGATTTTTTGCCCCCGTATTCAGATGTGCTAAATTTAAATTTACAACAATTCCAGCCCTTTTGCGGTTATTACAGACTGATGCAATCAAACAAAGGTTAAAATTTCAGTCTCAGGATCCCGTGACGAATCGTTTGGAGCTGATTTCAAAACTGCTAAAGTTCCGGTCAAAAGGCACTTACAACACATTACTACTATTATAAAATAATTTTGGAAAAAATAGAACCGACTTCAGTTGGAAATTGCTCTAAAAAGTAAAAAATAATTGTTTTCTTTGAACACCATCGAAACTACTTTTAAACATAAGTTTTGAAGTCGGCGCAAAAACAATGTATAGAATCATACGCAACTATAATTTTCAACTATATACATTTTAATGGATCCAGGTTCTTTAAAAGCATTCGCATACATTTCATTCATTACCACACATTAGTGTAATGGTACAAATATTCTGCTTTTAATTTTCAATGGTTTCTCTGAAAAATGTTGGCAAAATATGGTTAAATATCATTTGACCTATCGTTTTTGCGCCGACTTCAAAACTTATGTTTAAAAGTAGTTTCGATGGTGTTCAAAGAAAACAATTATTTTTTACTTTTTAGAGCAATTTCCAACTGAAGTCGTTTCTATTTTTTCCAAAATTATTTTATTTTATTCTTTTTAGTGTAAGTGTACTTATGAAATAAGGTAATGTTTCCATTACGGAACTTCACCTAATTTTTTTTAAGTAAATGCTCCATAAAATAAACTGAAAAAAAGGAAGAAACTATCAACGCGTCTAAAATTATAAACGATTGACACTAAAAAATAATCTTTGTTATTCTCTGGTATGTATTTGTGTACTAGCTTAATCAAAGCCATTTAAATATCAACGGTTTGTCAACTAATTTATATTTCAAAGCAATTCTAGTTTCTCGTTGTTCATAAGATTTTAACACATACTACGTACGTTACCGCTAATGAGTTTCATGTTAGATTTAGTTAAGCCTTGGTTCAAATTTTTCATCATGATTACTTTTAATATTGCTGTTGCGAGGCGAAACATTTTTGCAACAATGAATTGAAAATTTAATCATTTAATCGGGAAATGACATGAAATTTACTGTTTTCCATAATAACTTTTTTTCTAGTGAACAAATATCGTCATATGAGTACATGGTACCTAAGTTACACCGTCTCCTATCGATTGAAAAAAAAATCGTCCAAATCGGTTCAGTAGATCTGATGTTATGTGCGAACAAACAAAAAAAAAACATACGCTTTGAATTGATAACCTCCTCCTTTGTTGAAGTCGGTTAAAAATCTGTCCGCGTCTGTCTGTCTGTCTGTCTGTCTGAAGCTTGAACTCCTCAAAAACCGCTGAGCGTAAAGAATCAAACATAATACCATTCGATTCGAAATTTTCCAAGGAAGACAATAAGACTAACCGCGTAATTGTACGACGTTAATTAGCTGAGATATTAATTAAAACGTTAATTAAATTCTTTGCACTTTTAAAATTCCAAGACATTTATTTCTTTCCGTTGCCATTTTGAACTAAAACGTTAATTAAATTATTGAACTATTTAAAATTTCAAGACTTTTATTTCTTACCGTTGCAATTTGGATTAAAACGTTATATTAAATTATTGAACTACTAGCAGTACCCGCACGGCGATGCCCGTGCAATAAATGTAGAGGAAGTTAACTAAATAAAGTTTAACTCACTCTTAAGACTTTTCTTCTTTTCGCGCGCGTGCGTGCGTGTGTGTGTGTGTGTGTGTGTGTGTGTGTGTGTGTGTGTGTGTGTGTGTGTGTGTGTGTGTGTGTGTGTGTGTGTGTGTGTGTGTGTGTGTGTGTGTGTGTGTGTGTGTGTGTGTGTGTGTGTGTGTGTGACGAACTTATTTACTTTTAGCGAAATTTTTACGTTTCGATGGAACTTTTAACACCGCTGTAGTGCCAAGATTTTCGAAAACTCTCAACGACCACAGCAATTTTGCCCTCGAAATTTGATATAATTCACCGATTTAACCGTAATTTCAATGTAAAATTGGTCGCCAAATCTAAATTGATTAACATAGGGAACCGATTGTCGTCAGGTAGCTCAGCCACAACCATTCTTCCATGATTTTTATGTGAACATTAAAAGGCAAGAAATATAATGTCTTTCGCGCCAACTCTTTGAAGTGATTACAATCTAACAGTGACCCTCAAATAAGAAAGATTTCACTGGCTGGGAAGTTTGGTAAATTTCTCGACTGTTGCCAAACTTTACGACGCCAAATACGAAGGGTAACTCAATAGCGGTGTTACCGAAAATGTCAGAATGGAAACTATTATTGTTAAAAAATTTTAGTGATGGCGGCATTAAATACATGTTTTTAAACATGCAATAAAAAAACTCTTTTAAACTGCGAAACAACTCCTGTTTCCTTACCAGAGCGTTTTTTCTTTCTGTTTTGATTTGGAGAAAGTAGTGTTTTTCACTGGCTGGGAAGTTTTGGTAAAATTTCTCGATTGTGGCCAAAACTTTACGACGCCAAATGCTAAGAGGAAACTGAAATAGCCATCACTAAATATTTAACAATAATAGTTTCCATTCTGACATTTTTCGGTAACACCGAACTTTGAGGATGTCAAACTGAATAAATTTTAAATGCACTCCAACCCACTGAAGTAAAAATTATTATATCCTTTAGTTTCAAATGCTCTCCACAACCCTTTAAATTCCACTTTAAGTCATGTTAAAAGTTTTTAATCAATTCGCCAAATAAATCAAAAAGACAGAAAGTTAAGTAAGTAACTGGAGATATTAATTATGCAAATTGAATAAATTTTTCAAGGCTTAAATCTATACGCAAAATTTAAAACCACTATGTAACTTCAGGGACAAAAAAAGCAGCTGATCAGGAAAAATGGACCTAGTGTTTTCAGTATTGCGTAGAGTTATGCCTTGAAAATCGGCTAAATTTTGATTAATTAATATCTCCTGTCGTAATTAACGGACAGAAAACGTGCTACAAATTTTTTCTTTTTCAGAAAAAAAAACCCCTTTCCAGTGATATATAATGCTTTTGGGGTGGGGGAAGGTTTTTCCCCCCTCAATTATGGCGGATACACCAAAAAATGAGACTAATTAATTAATTTAAAAAATAACTAATTCGAAAATTAAAAAATTTGGCTTTCGAGGTGCATTTTTACTGGGATACGTTCGAATTTTTGAGCCACGTTTCAGGTCTGTGGGTGCTGTGGGGGCTTCTGGCCAGCGGTTCCAATGAACAAACAAACAAACAAACAAACACCGTCATCTTTATATATATAGATTTAAAATTCCAAGACTTTTATTTCTTTCCGTAGCCATTTTAAATTAAAACGTTAATTAAATTATTGAACTTTTTAAAATTAAAGAGTGTTATCTCTTTCCGTTGACATTTTAAATTAAAGCGTTAATTAAATTATTGAACTATTTGAAATTCCAAGACATTTATTTCTTACCGTTGCCATTTTAAATTAAAACGTTAATTAAATTATTGAACTTTTTAAAATTAAAATAGCGTTATTTTCTTTCCGTTGTCATTTTTGAATACCTGTTTACAAACAAAGTTATAAACAATTGTTTTTTATTCTAATTAATGACTGATATTTTTTTTTCTCTGGTACCATTTTGCAAATGTGTTTTTTTGAATAAAAATTGCAACTGCTGTTTTTTAGTAGGGACTTTTTTTTTTGGCTACGATCCAAATATCAAAAACAACTTTTTTCATTTAAAATTTTGCAATTAATTTTTACAGGAAGAAAAGCGGTTTGGAAATAATTGTTTTTGGTAAGGAATTTTATTTTTTATTTAGGAAGAGTGCTAAGTATGCACTACTAGACATCGTCTTTATTTCTGAGGAAGCATGTGAAAATAATTCGACTGACTTTTAGATGCAGGAAAGCTTTTTAGCGAGCCGCTTTAGCGGGGAGTAGTTTGTCGAAACTTTCCTAGCTACTTTAAAGGCGAGCCGCCTTGGTGGCGAGTAGGTTGTTTAAACTTTCCTCACTACTGTAAAGGCGAGCCACCTTGGCGGCGAGTAGTTTTCTCATACTGCCTTCACTACATCAAAGCCCGTGCAACGCCGGGCCACACAGCTAGTAAATATTAAAATTTCGAAGTTTCTACAACAGCGGAAACAAAGGCAGAATTACAAGCAAGCACCGACAGTCCGATAGCGACATCCTTTTAGAGCTGGGATTATTTTCACAATGGGAGTTAAAAAAAAATAGTACACCTTCCTGCGTCCGTAACAATGGCACGACTCAACTCATTAAATTCGAGATGAGCCATAAAGAAAAAAAAGCGAAAGCAACAATGTGGACACAAAAAAAAATCTTGAGTACATAATACATACCTTTAACAAGATGCCAAAAGATATGCGAAGAACTTTTTATATCCCCATGCAACTCCTTTTTGGTTAAAAAATTTAAATCGCCAATTTTACAGCTTTTATTATTCAGAAGCTGTTTGTTTGAATGAATCGAGGAGTAATTAAAATTTTCCCGAGTGGTCTCGAAGAATAAAGCAAACACTTTTAAGAAGAGAAATAATTACCATTTTGTCTTTAAAGTGCAAATATGAGCGAAACTAACATGAAAGACTCAGACTCCCAGGAGATTCTTTTTTTTTTTTTTTTTTTTGGAAAACAAAATTACTTCTCCTTTTTCTTTTCTTCTTTCTTTTTTTTTTTCGTTTTCATTTCAAGCAGCTTTGTCTTATTTAGAAATCTTCACACTAGCTCCGTTTGCTCATCAAATGCCAAATAATTTTGAGTTTTTATCTTGAAAAAAGGCAAAAACAGATTTTTTTTTAACACGGTTTTATAAGCCTCACTTGTATACAGCTGAATCTTGCAACTAGATTTCCACTCTTCCTGTAATCGGATTCTTTCGAAATTGACGTATGCAATTTCAAACTGGATGGCAGCAGAATAGTCTATAATCAACTTAATTAACCAATGCATAACTTCTCAAAAAATGTTCTATATTATTTGTTTATATTGAAGTTAATTATTTGGTCATGTCTTATTTCCGTTAGTTTAAGCTCATTAAAAAAATAAGCTATATGTAGTAAAAGTGCATTATGTAGCTGTTGATTATACAACTGATGACAGTCATTTATTTTCAGTTATTAATGTCTTCTTGCTATGTGTTAGCAAACATTATGTTCTTGTCACTCCAGAACTCGAAAAAAAAATACACGTTTAAGTTTGTCCCCGGTGGTCTGGCTGTGGTTAGTTTAGAAAACTAAATAAATTTTAACTATTATTTTAACCGCATTTACATACCAGTTTGATTTGTAATTCGCTAATGTAATTTAATTTTTCAAGTCAGGATGTAAATTGGATGGTGTTATGCAAAAAGGAGTTAACCCACAAAAACCTGATTTTGAGATAATGGGCTTTAAAGTCAACAAACTCTGGCAAAAAGCATGGAGCTCTATATCAATATACCAATGATATGTTACCATGAAATGCTTATAGGGCTTAAATATTTTTGCTTAATGTAGAAAGTAACATATTTTGCCATCACAGTTGGATAACTCATTTTTTTATGTTTTGTGGGTTAACTCCTTTTTGCATAACACCATCCAATTCAGCATACACGTGTCTGTGCAAATGAGCAAGTAGAGCCACATATAAACTTGTGTAGATTGACGCGCAAAGAAGATTGGAGATTGGTGGCTTGCTGGCTAGAGCTCACTTGGACCGTTGCTGTATGCGGCGTTGTGATTCGTCTGACGTCTGCCCGTGAGGTGTTACGTCTTCGTTATTGCAATTTTTCGTCATGACTACCACCAACAGGAAAACAAAGTATAAAGTTGATTCAGCTGGTTTGAATTCCACTGGGGACTGGATTTCGGCAACATATTCCATGCATAATAAGTATATTCTATTTTCTGCTTTCTGGATGCACGAATACGTGCTTAAGGGTTTTTGTAAAAATAAACTCTAGATTTTGTTCATTGAAATTTGTCTGTCTCCGTCACCTCTCAAGTTAGATCATAAATACACTGATCTAACATAGTGTTAGCATAAAAGTAACATAGTGTTGCTTTTATGCTGACACTATGTTATACAAATAATTTAAGGCATCGTTTTGCTCCTGCATAGCTATCATTCTTGAGCACATTTAAATATCTAGATGAGAGACTTTTCAGAGCATTATTTTTCACTTTTTGTTTGTTTTTTAACTGAGAGTGAATTATTTGTAACATGGGTGGCGCATTGAAGTATATGTAACCCTAACGTTATATTTTTGCACATTTCTTAGAATAAATAGAGTCCAAAACTTCAAAAGGTGCTGAATAATAGCTTTGCTTGTCACTAAAAATAGCAAAATTCTTTTCATGTAATATCACGTACGCCTAAATCTTATCACTGAATTGTAGGATGCGGTGGAGAAAAGTTAATATGGCTTAGTAAACGATGAATCATAAGCAAAGTATTAAAAAGAATTAACTCAGTATCATTGCATTAAAACCCAATTCATCATCAAAAAGCGCTGTACAAGCCAAATAAAGTTTTTAACTTTCATGGGGTGGAGAAACACTCTTGTGGTATTTGAAGAGTATCAACATAAAATGAGACAACACATAAAAGTATTATTTTTTCACGAATAGTATACTCCACAAAATAGTATTGTTATGTTGTAAAGCGGGTCGTCTTCACAGAAAATGAGAGTTAACTTTAAAATTTTCAGTGACACCACAGGCGGTTTTCTTTTTATAATGTATTTGAAATTAGCATCATCATTTAACTTTGCATACGAAACTTAGTTTCATTTGACCCTGCCGTTACGTCACAATTAAATTGAAAATAATATAACTGCTAATGTTAAAAAGAATTTTTGATATTTTTACTTTTAACATTTAAATGACATTAAAAACGGCAAAAAATTGTTTATATGTCAATTTATTAAACAACGTAATAATAAAAACGTCTTGCGGTTCGAAAAATACAAATTGTAGGTTTTTAATGAGTCATGAAATTGAGATTCAAAACAAAAGTAATCTGAGACCATATTATATTTTAAAGGAAAAACACACACAATTGAAAAGAGCTTTCATTGGAATATCTCAAATCTAAACTTAAAATAATCCGTACTTTTTAAGATATGGTTAAAATATAATTTTATTGCCATTTAAGGGACCGTATAGCTTTACATTCAGAACAATGGAAGCTGAATTCCATGGAAAAAATGTGAAACGGATACGGTTACTTTAAAAAGCACATGTATCACAACACAACGTTATTAAAATGCGCAAAACCAGAAAGAAATAAATAAAAATAACTACCACAACCTGCTATAAAAGTACCGTTGGCATAAAAATGACTTCAATGAAACACAAAACAAGTATTTATATAAATTATAGGTATTAACATAAAAGAATTGAAATTTAAGCTCTAGTCTTGGAAATTGGTAAAGATATTTTCAATAATCGTCTTAAACATAAAATACGCTAGTTTGGGTTGCCCGATTATTTTGCAAACAGGGAGCAAGAGTTATAAGCGGATTACATATTACTTGCTTACCATAGTAAAAGTTGAAGATTTGACTAATCGAATGAGCATGTAACTATGATATCTCTCAAAAGTTCATTAAATCAGGGATTTTAAATTCAATATATATACTGTCAGCTATGCATTGCTTAAGAGTTTTATGCAGATACGCCGAAAAAAGAGTATTAAGTTCTGTGTAATTATTGTACGAGATTATGATTCAAAATACTTGCATTTCATAAGCACACTGTAACACATTCTACTTATGAGACAGATATCCGAAATACGTCTACACTTGCACGAGTAGATTGGAGCGAAAAGGGCAGTGGGACGTATGTGTCTCTCTTCAGTTCAAAATTCACTACATAAATTATCTATTACAAATAATTTTATTTTTTATATTTTTGTATGTTTGCCTTACTACTTAGCCATTAGAGTTAATATTGGCATAGGAAAAAAATATTGTATAAAAATTTGGTGAACAGTTTTATTCATAAATTACATAATTTTAAATATTACTTGTTTTTTCAATCATAAATGCGTATTATTTTATTTAAACTAAGAATTCAAGTCACGATTTAGAATTAAAAAACATTATTGTTAATGCTTCCACAAAAATGCAAAGAGCATTATTTTTGATTTCAATACCTTTTCGGTGATTTCTAACAGTTTATCTTTTTCCCTTTTCTTACATTTTTAAAGGCTTTTAAAAAGACTGTTTAGAAAATTGATATCTTAGCTTGGTTAGTTGGACAACAAAGTGCCACTTTCACGTAGTTTACAAGTAGAAATAAGAAATTTAGATAAAAACAAAAAGTATTTAAGGAGCGTACTGCATAATAAAAACTGATCATAAATTTTCTTGAAGGCAAAGAAATAGCTGTTAAATAAAAGTTAAGAATCGCATAAATAACGAAAAATAATGGTAGCACGAAAAAAAACTGTCACGTTTCATAAAAATCACGTGATATCTGAGGCATAAAAGTGAAACAAGTGGTACTCAGAAATGCATCGGAGCGATTAACGCAAAAATCAAATTTGCAGAGCACACTCTTTACGATATCAGTTAAAAGCTCTCTCGCTCTTTATCTTCTGCTCCGAAAGATGTCATGTGCTGAGCCCTGGAGTACTTCCTTACGTTTCTACTAAAATCCACTTTGCCATGATCTCGTGAATTATTTATGAGAAAATGAATTTTAAAAATGGTTGATTCCGTGGAAGCGATCGTTTGCCGTTTTAAAAATGGAGGCAGAGATGAAGTGGTTTGAAAGAAATCAAATGAAGCACCAAGGAGAAAAGGGGTTTAAGTGACGAAATTTGAAAATTTGGAGAAAGCTAGAACGAATGATGAAAAAAACTATCCTCTATAGTTTCCTCCTCCTATGTTTTATATTTTGAAATATAACGCTCAGGGCCCGAGGATAATTTCGCCCAAAGGATTGGAGAAGTTTTGAAAGCTTTTTCTTTGGATGTCGGATGAAGTTGATGAAGGAATATATTTAGATAATTAAAGTCTTCAATGCAAGAAGAGGAAAGCTCCACTTCTTGAAAACTTTCAGAAACCACACACACACAAAACGAGTGAAAACTTCATTTCCAAAGATTCTGTCTAAACTGCTGTTTGTAAAAAACGCAACACCATGAAGGAATCCTTCGAAAAAAAAATGATATTTGCATCAAATATCAGTTATAGGATATTATTCAAAGTGGTAAAGCTTCATAGCCACCACGCATGCGAGCAAACAGCAGTTCTTTTAATATGATGTTAGAATTTGTTTCTGTGAGACCAATTTCACAATGATATTTTAATAAAATGTAATCTTTATCTATGGGTAATTATTTGCTCCATATTGAAGCTGTCCCATTTTTACCCCAAATGCACATAATAATCGTAATACATTTTGGATTTTTACTAATAATGCAAACAACGTTTGGTCTAAAAATAAAGCAACGCTTCTTGCGATAAAATACACTTTAGTTTCAAAATAATAAGTCGAGTTATCGAGAAACTGCACACTGTTGTTCTCCTGAAACGTAACCTGTTACATAAAGTTACTTGCACTTACTATACGTTGCCTTTCTTTTGATATTGAAATACTAACTTTTGTCTACCCAAAAAACAAAATTTGTGTCAAGTCTCGCATGTTCAGCAATCAGGCTTAAATAAATGAAAAAAATCTGGTATGGAGCCCACACTACTTCCTTTTATGTGTAAATTTCTTAGTAGTTGCCTTAAGTGTTAAAAAAAGTGCTTGGAGTGAGCAAGGTAACAAATCAAATATTTACTCCCCTAATCTGCCACGAAACAATGCAAAAAATATTTTACAATGATTAATTTTCTAAATATTGCTGATTTTAATATCATTCAGTGAATTTTTCGCAAAATATCGCCAATAGCGCCAAGTTGAACCCAAATTCAAAAAACAGATTTTTCGCCAAATTTGTCGCCAACTTGGCGAAATGTCGCCAAGTTGGCGTCAAACACTTGGCGACATATCGCCAAGTGGTCGTGCCAATTCATATCACTTAAGTCTGCATTGAAATTAATACTGATTTACCCCAAAAAAGGGGTAAAACACCCCTTGGGAACATTCGAATGCAACCACAAGGGGAGGTGCACAACTAGACCATCCTCAGAGCCTACCTACCAAGCTAGAAGCTTCTACGGCATATGGTTTTTGAGTTATGCGACGCACATACTCACATACATACGCACATACATCCGCACATACGTACATACAGACGTCACGAGAAAACTCGTCGTAATTAACTCGGGGTGGTTGAAAATTATTTTTCGGCTGCTTAATTGTTGGTAGGTACATATGCACGTGCTGACAGGTCAAAAAACTACTGAACATTCATTCGGGGCTGAGCAAAATCAAAATTTAGACTCAAATTTGAGTGATTTTTTTTTCGCGATCACAATACTTCCTTTACTACGTAAAAGGAAGTAAAAAAATAGTGTAAAATTTTCAGTCAATGTAAAGAAAAGAAAAATTTCATGCCTTAAAATTTAAATTCATACTTCTTTGTTCTTTTTTAAATAAATCTGTTTTAAATCTGTGTCTGTGACCTTATCTCCTCCGGACAGACAAACAGAGCATAAGATGTGTTTCATTTTAGTAAAATTTTAAAAACTTCATTGCGTTGGTTTACATACTAAACTATCAACCATTTATTTGAAGTCAAAAGAAAACCCAACCATCGAATAAAATTACATTTTAATAATTCTGGATTCCATTTTTTTCTTTTTCATTTGAATGCGAAATTCTTAAATCGGGAAGAAAAGAAGAAGTAAATGATGCGACAAGAATTATTTCTACATTCAGTTTTATATTTTCTTCTTTTACTTTTAATCTCCTATTCCCTTAATTCGCAACAGCAGTCGTTTGCTTTTTCTTTCTCGGTAATTCATATTTACGCTGGTGAAAACGGAACGGAATTAGATTACAGGAGACCCAGAGGGAGAAATGGCTTTTTGCGAGATGGAGTTATTTTTTCTGCTTCTTTCGGTACACAGAGTTTATCATCATTATTATTTTTTATCTTCATGTCTTGGTTATTTTAAACGGAGTTTTCTGCAGATATAATTCTGTTGGGTCATTCCACCAGCACATTCGAGACAGTCAGATTTAAAACAGTAATAAACTGTAAAACTAACATTTTACAGTTTCTTAAACAGAATAAAACACTGCAAAAATGGAAACTGATGTAGAATACTGGCAGTCGAGGTTCAAATTTAAAACTAAAATGCACAGTAATAAACTGCAAAACTACAATTTCACAGTTTCTTACTGTGAAGTTAGCAATTTTATAGCTTATTGCCGAAAAATTAGCTGTATTATACTGTAAAAACAACAGTATAATACTGGCAGCAGAGGTTCCAGTTTCCTAAGTAGCACACTTCATTTTTTAAAGGTTGTAAAGTGGTTATTAAGGTTGTGACAACCGATTAAAAACGTTTACAAAACGTTTAAACGTTTTTTGTGCTACCTGGGTTAAAACTGTAAAATGCACTGGAATAAACTTAAATTTGCTATTTTACAGTTTACTATAAAATTAGCAATTTTACAGTTTAGCACTGTAAAAGTAGAAATTGTACTGTTTATTACTATAAAATTATCAATTTTTACAGTTTATTACTATAAAATTAGTTGTATTATACTGTAAGAACAACATTCATTTTTACATTGTAGCGCCGCCCTTACGGAAACCAGAAAAACCCAGAAGTGAGGACGTTTTTTGTGTCAATTTTCGGTGATTTCCTCTGATTTTCAGGCATAAGTTCATCACCTGGACATCGAAAATAAATATACAACACACATTCTCGTTCACGCGGCCAATTCTTTGTAAACGTAAAAAAAAATGATTCCCCTTTTCTTTTCCTTCGGAGTTGCAACGGAAACAGAATTATTTATTGATCAATGGCGGGTTCGGCTTTTCATTAATTCAGAGGGTCATTTCATTATTCATTTGCTGAGCTTGCAAGGTAATAACAAAACTGCCAAATAAAGCACAGAAATCCCTAACAAAATTATCTTGCATTATTTTCTCTTAGCAACCAAATGAGTTTTAATTTATTTGTTCCAGAAATATCTGGGATTTGAATTATGTTCTAATTAGTACATTAATTATGATAAGATAGTAGTGAATTTCCATGTTAACAAGAAGTTCTGTCAAGAACTAAACGAGCCTACTTTCCCGTACATCGACATCGGCATTTTAGCATCAAATCAATATTCTCTTGAATATCTGAAACTGAAAATTATGTCAAACATACCTTTATAGCACTTAAAGCTGATTTCTAAAAGCAAAATATACCCCTCTCATCAGATGAAATGAACACGTTAAAAGCAAATAAACGAGTAAATAAAGTTTTGTCGCACCTTTTAAAGAATATAACTATTATAGTTCTTCCGTAGAAAAATTTCACAATCGTTTTCAAAAGAAAAAAATAATAATAAATAAAATAAAAGTACGAAGAACATCGAAACATATTTTATCAAAGAAAGAAAAAAAACCTCGTTCGTTAATAAAATGTCTCGAATTTTATTTTTAATCCGTTGCCAGTTGTTAAATATAAATAAAGAATAAAATGCTCTAGTGAATGAACAATTTTTGTAATCAAAAAAAAAATATCGTCTGCCAAAAAATAAATAAATAAATAAAAATAATAATAATTAATTAAACAAGAAAAATGAATGAATAAACAAAAAATCGTCTGCCCAGTCAGTCATTTTTTTCTGAGCCTGCATTTCCGCCATGTTTGCGGAGTCGGAGTTGGAATCAGAGTCCTCACAGAAGATTTTTCAGAAAAGTGCTTAACATACTTTTTTTTATCAAAACCGTTTTCTTACAAAGTTAGTTTGAAGGAAATCCGCCTTTAAGTTCAGAATCAACATTCAATTTAAATTTCCCAGTAGGCGCTCATGTTAAAAAAATTTCTGAACGGTTCACCATTGAACGAAAAATGGTTCAAATTGAAAAGTGAAATATGGGAATGAGTCTCTCCGAGATCTTTCGAACAAAAAAAGTTTATTCAATTCAGACGGTTCACTTAAAAGTTATTAGGTGGAGAAAGGTTTAGAAATCTTGAAAGGTTCAACATTGAACGAAAAACTGTTCACATTGAAAATTTAAATACGGTAATGAAGTATCCTTGCCGAGATCTTTCGAACAAAAAAAAGTTTGTTTAAATCGGACTGTTCACTCAAAAGTTATTAGGGGTGAGAGCTTGTTTGAACGGTTCAATGTTGAACGAAAAATCGTTCAAATCGAAAATGTAGATACGGGAATGAAGTATTCTTGATAAGATCTTTCGAACAAAGAAAAAGTTTATTCAATTCAGACGGTTCACTTAAAAGTTATTAGGTAGGGAAAGGTTGCTTGAACGGTTCAATGTTGAACCAAAAATGTTCAAATTTAAAATTTAAATACGGTAATAAAGTATCCTTGCCGAGATGCTTCGAAAAAAAAAATTGTTTAAATCGGACTGTTCACTCAAAAGTTATTAGGGGTGACAGCTTGTTTGAACGGTTCAATGATGAACGAAAAATTGTTCAAATCGAAACTGTAGGTACGGGAATGAAGTATACTTGAAAAGATCTTTCGAACAAAAAAAAGTTTGTTCAATTCGAACTGTTCATTCAAAATTTAGTATCGCGGGACCGGTTGTTTGAACGGCTCAAAGTTGAACAAAAATTGTTCAAATAAAAAAATCAAACATGGGAATGAGCTGTACTCGCCGAGATCTTTCCAATAAAAAAAAGTTTGTCCAAATCGGAATGTTCATTCAAAAGTTATTAGGGGGGACAGACAGACCGACAGACCGACACACAAAGTCCCCATCTCAATACCCTACTTTCAAATTTTTAATTTTTCGGTATTTATTTTACCTCTTTATTTTTTTTAACTTGGCGATATTTTTTGGACTTGGCGATATTTTTTGGACTTGGCGATATTTTTTAGATGCATTAAGCTACTTTTAATACTTTTTTCGTCTTTCTTTTGTTTTTAACGGGAAAGTAGGCTAAAAACGGCGATATACTAATTTGTTGTGTTTAAACATCGTCATGTAAATTTTGTAATAAAGTAGGAATTATGTAAGTTGTATGTATCATAACTTGCAGTTTGAATTACTGTGAATTTTATATGCCTTTGATGTCCTAAATGTTTGTAAAATTAGAGGATAATCAAGTGAAAAGCGCTGTTTTTGATCTTTAGAATACAACCTGTCGTTTTTGACTGATTAAGGGCCGAATTCAAGTGAAACACCATTGCAATTGCTACTGGAAGTCGAATTACGATAGAATAGCATCTTGTAGCGATTGTAACGTTTCACTTGAATCCAAATTTGGGAATTTGCGATTGTAGTGGTGAGTTGCGATCGTCCGTGTTTCAGTTGAATTCGGCCCTTAGCGTCGCAATTTGCTGAAGTTATTCGCTATATATATAGGATGTCCTGAAACAGACCAACGGTTTTCAAAAAATTAAAACAGGAAAATGGTAAACGATTTTATTTATTTATTTTTGATCTGGAGAAAATTCCTGCAATTGGTCAAACTTTTCCTCCTACTGTTCCTTATCTCAGTTTAAAAGTTTTACAATAGACGCCGCTATAAATAGTAAGCCCGTTAATCAAAGGAAAAGAATTGAGCATCCATTAGTTGTAAATGTCAGTTGACTAAACTTTTTCCGAAATCTTATAACGATAATCACTTGATGCTGAAAAAATAAGTTCTAAGAGCGAACTCGTGGCTTCATTGGACTAGTCATGAACTTTTCCGTACGTACTTTTTGATTTCTGTCCGCATGTTTAACTGGATATATATCTTAACCCATTAATGCCTGACATTTTGTTTTCAAAGATATTTTGTATACTGGTTACAAACAGTGTTTAATGGACAGGAAAAATAATTAAAAAAATATTATGCTAAAAATAATTTTTTTAATAATGATATAAAAATCGTCATTTAAAAGTTACGATAGACCCCAGAGGGTACATATTTTTTTACTAAAATTTTTTCTGCTTACGATATAATATTTTAAGACATTTATAAGAAGAAATAAAATCAGATATTAACATAAACTGGGAAGCTGAGAATAAGTTTAAAAACTTAGCTTTTTTTCTTGAGATTGTGAACGATGTCATTTTTGATAAAGATCATATTGAAACTGCTACAGAACGCACTTTACAATGGTTATGTGCTGCAATCTGTTAATAACGAATTGAAACAACACCAAGGTACTAATTGAACACTATATTTTGGTTGAAATGTTCATTTTGGGGAAATTCATATACTTTTTTGGACAGTCTCTAAAAAGGGATGTTAGGCATTAATTGGTTAAGCTGAAATATTCTGCTAGTATGCACGTTTGGGTAACAGGATTTGCCGCTGCTCGTTCAGTTTAATCGAAAAAAGCAGAACACTTCTCTAAATTATTATTTTAGTTATGTTGCAACCATGGAGGAGGTCACGATTATATCTGGCGCAGCAGAAGGGGGAAAGGAAGGGGTAAAACATCCCCCAGAGGCCTTGCATTTATTGCTATTGGCACTCCTAAAGACCGTTTTAGCCACCCCCCCCCCAAAAAAAAACTGTCATACGGTAATTTCGGCTAGTGTTAAAATAAAGGAGAAAGAGGACTTTTCTGAGAAATACCATTTGCTTTCATTAATGGTTCCAAACTTAAAGCAAGGATTTTTTTAATAGACTTTGATTTTTCGGGAGACACAAGAAAAGCGCGACATATCCAAATGAGCGATATAATGAGCTGCTACTGTGCTATATGGACCGAATACCGCATTCCAATTACAGCATGGGATTTTCCCAAAGGTTAATGGTTAAAAAATATTGTAGTGAATCTTAACTTCTGAGAAGTTTCAAAAAATTGTAATGGCGATTTTCAATTTCTATTCTTTGATTTACTGGCAGTACTTTGATTACTATCTGCACCGTCATATGTTGCAAAAAGTTTGTAGTAAAGTCAGGAACTTTAGTAGCAAAAAAAAAATTGCCCTGCTTATGATTTGTTTTTGTAAGAACTGCTTTTTTAACACATTAATAATGTTATAAATATTTGAAACTCACCATTCTATTTCAGAACACCCTTTATTTTTTACCTGAGCTTCGTAGGACTAAGAATTCTTGAGGTTTGCATCTTTTATGTCGGATTTACATATTATCCCTTGCTGTCAAAGTATTGATTCAGAGCTGTCCAACTGGCGGCCCGCCAACACATATCGTGCGGCCAACCAACTTCTTATTCAGCAGATTTCTTTTTTCGAAATTTTATGGTATCGGGAAGCATCGAGACTACCATTCTTGGTCAAACCGCGACTCCCGAAATTTTCTCTCGATCGTTTTTCACTCCTTTCATTGTATTGGGAGAAAACGTATAGGGGGGACATCTAAAGGTCAAGGTCAAGCAGTCCTACCCTGCAAGTACCCAGGCACGTGTCGCTTCAAACAAATTCCTAGAAATAGTATTGCCTCGCGTTGGTAATACCAGGCGGGGGAGACAGGGGTAGGTAAAACCTGCCTGTAATTGGTTCAAAATAAAGAGGGGGGCGGAGGGGCTCACTGACGCTGCGGTTTTTGTTGAGAATTTGCTGTCGTCAACAATTCTCTCTTTTCCATTGATGATCTTGATTTGGCTCTAGTAGTTGACTGCATATATTTCATCTTCCATCATGAGTAAACAAGAAGTTCTGTCAAGAACTAAACGAGCCTACTTTCCCGTACATCGACATCGGCATTCTAGCATCTGATCATTATTCTCTTGATTATCTAAGACTAAAAATTATGTCAAACATACCTTTAAAAGCAAAATATACCTCTCTCATCAGATGAAATAGACACATAAAAAGTAAATAAATGAATAAATAAAGTTTTGTCGCACCTTTTAAAGAATGTAACTGTTACAGTTCTTCCGTAGAAAAATTCCTCAATTGTTTTCAAAAAAAAATTAAAAGTACAAAGTACATCAAAACACATTTTATCAAAGAAAGAAAAAAAAAAGAAAAAAAAAACTCGTCCGTTGATAAAATGTCTCGAATTTCACTTTTAATCCGTTGCCAGTTGTTAAATATAAATTAAGAATAAAATGCCCTAGTGAATGAAACATTTTTGTTACAAAAAAAAATCGTCTGCCAAAAATAATAATAATAATAATAATAAATTCAATAAAACAAATGAATAAATAAACAAAAAATCGTCTGCACAGTCAGTCATTTTTTTCGGACTGTTTACTCAAAAGTTATTAGGGGTGACAGCTTGCTTGAGCGGTTCAATGTTGAACGAAAAATTGTTCAAATCGGAAATGTAAATACGGGAATGAAGTATCCTTGAAAAGTTCTTTCGAACAAAAAAAAGTTTGTTGAAATCGGACTGTTCACTCAAAAGTTAGCATCGCGGGACAGGTTGTTTGAACGGTTCAAAGTTGAACCAAAAATTGTTCAAATCGAAAAATCAAATATGGGAATGAGTTGTACTCGCCGAAATCTTTCCAACAAAAAAAAGTTTGTTCCAATTTGAATGTTCATTCAAAAGTTATTAGGGGGGAAAGGTTGCTTGAACGGTTCAATGTTGAACCAAAATTGTTCAACTCGAAAAATCAAATATGGGAATGAGCTGTACTCGCCGAGATCTTTCCAACAAAAAAAAGTTTGTCCAAATCGGAATATTCATTCAAAAGTTATTAGGGGGGGGGGACAGACAGACCGACCGACAGACCGACACACAAATTCCCCATCTCAATACCCTACTTTCAAATTTTTAATTTTTCGATATTCATTTTACCTTTTTATTTTTTTAACTTGGCGATATTTTTTGGACTTGGCGATATTTTTTTTTAACTTGGCGATATTTTTTGGACTTGGCGATATTTTTTGGGCTTGGCGATATTTTTTGGGCTTGGCGATATTTTTTGGGCTTGGCGATATTTTTTGGACTTGGCGATATTTTTTGGGCTTGGCGATATTTTTTGGACTTGGCAATATTTTTTGGGCTTGGCGATATTTTTTGGACTTGGCGATATTTTTTGGGCTTGGCGATATTTTTTGGACTTGGCGATATTTTTTGGGCTTGGCGATATTTTTTTAACTTGGCGATATTTTTTGGACTCGGCGATATTTTTTTTTAACTTGGCGATATTTTTTGGACTTGGCGATATTTTTTGGGCTTGGCGATATTTTTTGGGCTTGGCGATATTTTTTGGGCTTGGCGATATTTCTTGGGCTTGGCGATATTTTTTCGACTTGGCGATATTTTTTCGACTTGGCGATATTTTTCGACTTGGCGATATTTTTTGGGCTTGGCGATATTTTTTGGACTTGGCGATATTTTTTGGGCTTGGCGATATTTTTTGGACTTGGCGATATTTTTTGGACTTGGCGATATTTTTTGGACTTGGCGATATTTTTTGGACTTGGCGATATTTTTTTTTAGGCTTGGCGATATTTTTTGGGCTCGTTTAAGTTGGACTGTTCACTCAAAAGTTATTAGGTGGAGAAAGGTTGCTTAAACGGTTCAATGTTGAACGAAAAATTGTTCAAATCGAAAATGTAGATACGGGAATGAAGTATCCTTGAAAAGACCTTTCGAACAAAAAAAAGTTTGTTAAAATCGGACTGTTCATTCAAAAGTTAGTATCGCGGGACCGGTTGTTTGAACGGCTCAAATTTGAACCAAAAATTGTTCAAATCGAAAAATCAAATATGGGAATGAGCTGTACTCGCCGAGATCTTTCCAACAAAAAAAAGTTTGTCCAAATCGGAATGTTCATTCAAAAGTTATTAGGGGGGGACAGACAGACCGACAGACCGACCGACCGACAGACCGACACACAAATTCCCCATCTCAATACCCTACTTTCAAATTTTTAATTTTTCGATATTCATTTTACCTCTTTATTTTTTTAACTTGGCGATATTTTTTGGACTTGGCGATATTTTTTTTAACTTGGCGATATTTTTTGGACTTGGCGATATTTTTTCGATGCATTAAGCTACTTTTAATACTTTTTTCGTCTTTCTTTTATTTTTAACGGGAAAGTAGGCTAAAAATTTTTAATTTTTCGATATTCATTTTACCTCTTTATTTTTTTAACTTGGCGATATTTTTTGGACTTGGCGATATTTTTTTTAACTTGGCGATATTTTTTGGACTTGGCGATATTTTTTCGATGCATTAAGCTACTTTTAATACTTTTTTCGTCTTTCTTTTATTTTTAACGGGAAAGTAGGCTAAAAACGAAAGATTGAGAGCGAGAATCGTATGTTCCAGGACCGCTGGGAAACCCAGTACTTTATTACAAATAGAAAGGACAAACTCCAGTACATGATTTGTATGCAAATTGTGGCTGTGTGCAAGGAATACAATGTCAAAAGACATTATACGAGTCTTCACGAAGGGAGCCACGGTAAATATCAAGGAGAAGCAAGATCTCTTATGGTTTCAGAACTGAAGTCAAAACTGCCAAAACAAACTGGTGTGTTTACTCAAGTAAAATCTGAGCAGTACAATGCTTTGCATGCTTCGTATGCAGTTTCACTTGAGCTTGCTAAAGCGAAAAAACCTTACACTGATGGCGTCTTGGTTAAAAAGTGTGCTGTAGAAATGGCAAAAGCATTTGGTGATAGCAAAATTGTTAAGCAATTTGATTCGGTTCCAGCTTCTCATCAGACCGTCCAGCGAAGAGTTGCCGAAATGGGTGATCAAATACAACAGAAATTGTCCAGTGAGATTGAAAAATGCTGTTATTTCTCCTTGTGTATCGACGAGAGTACAGACCAGTCGGACGTTAGTCAACTCTTGATTTTCATTCGCACTGCAAAAGAAGACTTTGAGATCAGAGAGGAGCTCCTTACCATGTGTTCTCTTCACTCCACAACAAAGGGTACGGACATATTTGAAGCAGTGCTGAAAGCGGTCAACAGTGTCGGGGGTTTTGAAAAGTGTTCCGCCATAGTCACAGATGGTGCAAAGGCAATGGTAGGACCAAATATCTGATTGATTGGATGTTTGAGAAGAAAAGGAATGAAATGCCCTGCACTTCATTGCATCATTCACCAGCATGCTTTATGCGGGAAATCGGTGAAGCAAACTGAAACCCTCAAAAAAGTTGTGAAAGTCATCAACATGATCAGAGGCGGCAACAAGGCTCTTATGCATCGGCAGTTCCGTAACTTTTTGGAGGAAATTGAAGCAGAATACGGAGACCTGCTCATGTACAATCAAGTTAGGTGGCTCAGTGCCGGAAACTGCCTCAAGAGATTTTTCGATTTGAGAACAGAAATCCCTCTTTTCCTTCAACAGTATTCTCCGTCAGAAAACTTGGAACAAGAACTTTTAAGCATGGATTTTTCACGTCACCTGGCTTTTCTAACTGATATTACTTGCCACCTCAACGATCTGAACGGAAGAGGTCAACTGGTGTCTGATCTAATGGCACACGTAAATGGGTTTAGAAACAAGCTGAAAATTTTCCATGCAACTTTGGCAAAAAATAACTTGTCTCACTTCGCCAGCTGTAGTCGTTTGGCGTCAGAATGTGAGGAGGTGCTGGACTTTTCTGAGTTTTGCCCTGAG
The DNA here is from genome assembly GCA_038373865.1 of Uloborus plumipes. NCBI lineage: Eukaryota > Metazoa > Arthropoda > Arachnida > Araneae > Uloboridae > Uloborus > Uloborus plumipes. The sequence continues at coordinate 12,160 of JAXGGA010012305.1, read as the reverse complement.
TTGCAGATAATTATTGACGAATTCAACACCAGATTTTCAGATTTTGAGAGTATCAAGAATGAAGTGGCTCTGTTCAGTAACCCAGTCACGGCAAACATTGAGGAACAACCGGCAAACCTGCAATTAGAACTTTGCGATCTCCAGGCTGACCCGTTCTTTCAAACAAGAACCGAAAGGGGATTTGAGTTCTTCAAGTTGCTTCCAACTGAACGGTTCCCCAATCTACGTGACCTCGGACTGAAAATAACTTCTATGTTCGGGAGCACATATTTATGTGAAAGTGCTTTTTCGGTGATGAACTCTATCAAAAATCACCACAGGACCTCTCTCTCTGACAGTTCACTGTTAGACCTTCTTCGGCTGGCAACGACTAACATCGATGTCGACATTCCTGCCCTTGTAAAGAAGGCTGATAGGCCTCAGTTTTCACATTAAAATGTAAGTAAGTTGTTTGTAATTGTAATTAATTGTTCAACTATTAACTGTAATTGAATATAACAGGATATTGTTCAACTTTTTCAAACTGCGGCCCGCCAGGTGATCAGTGACCGAAATTCTGGCCCGAGGGCTCTTAGCAGTTGGACAGCCCTGGATTATATGATTACTTTCGGGAATAAAGTTGCCCATCATAAAATGCCTAATGTTTTAAAGTGGTATTTTCATTCGTGAATATCAAAATATTTTTCTTCAGCTTGTACTTCAATCTGATCTTTTCGTTTACCGGGAAATTCTGTTACATATATGCACGACATTGTTTTTTTTTTCTTTTTAATCAGAATGTCGGCGGAACTGTATAAATTAATTAAAATCAGCTGAACATTAAAACTCAAATGCTTACTTTGAATGAAAATGTGTAAAAATATTTTGAGTTACGAAAATCTGCTGACTAAGTTATCATGAAATACAACTGATAACTTAATGCGGAACTGTATTAAATTAATTAAAATCAACTGAACGTTAAAACTCAAATGCTTACTTTAAATGAAAAACGTGTAAAAATATTTTGAGTTACGAAAATCTGCTGACTAAGTTATCATGAAATACAACTGGTAATGAAAGAAATTTTGACTGCAGTCACGAGGGATAACCGGCTTACCAATACGCGTGGTGAGATGACCACAGTGGCCGCCGCTTATATGAATCACGTTTGTTCTAACACTTTTGATTTAAAAAAGTGGCTGATCCAATAAAGCGACTAATTTAATTAAACTGGATATTGTTCTGTCATTGGAGATTTGATTCATTAAATCGGGTCATTCAATTAACCACTGAGTCAATTAACCGGCGTCCATTGTACTATGTAAATAAGATTCGAATCAATCAAAGCAAAAATCGAGGATAATAGGTGGGAGGGCTCTCTGGACACCCCCGCTATGGGCGCCAGTGATATACCACAGCGGAAATTTAACTCTTCATTGCACGATTTTTTATATTTTCATGAAAAAAATCATATGTTACCTTTAAATAGCCCTGAGTTCAGGAAAAATGAAAAAAAAAAAAAAATGAATCTTAAAAATTTGCACCAAAAATTATGTTCTAACTGTTTGTTTCACATATGGCACAAAGCACTTAATATATGCTTATACTGATAAGTGTAATAATCTACAATGTTTTTTGTGCCATAAGTGGAACAAACAAATGTTTGCCACTAAGTACAGCAGATATACAGGGTGGTTATAAATTAACAGGAGGTGTTTGGAGCCCTCTAGCTCGCGAACTACTGGCCGAAACATTGCCAAACTTCGTGCCATGCCAAACTTCGTGAGCGTGCATATTAGACCATGGGATTTTGATTTCTGGAATAAAAAAATTAGTTTGAAAAATCAACACCAGAGGGAAAATTGGCGCTGTAAAAGTGTATTACACTGAATATCGCGAATTAAACTTGAAAAGATGCCGTATAAATCAATTTCGCCAAGCAAAAATGATTGTTCTTTGCAAATGAGGTTTAATATGATCGCCGTAGAATTTTCTATTGAAAAAAAAATCCCCACGAACAAAATAGCTGTCCATTTAACCAAATAGAATTCAGAGAATTTCGGCGAGTGAAGCAGTTGAGAAAAGGCCCGCTGACCATAACAAATTTAAGAAACATGATTAAGCGGTTTAAAATGACTGGATCTCTAGCCCAGCAACCAGGCTAGAGGCGCCAGACGGTTTATCAGCTACTATTTGACGAATTTGCAAATGCTATTAGAGAACAATGCTTTGATGCTATCAAAGAAACATTTCTGATATCGCAAGTTTGAAAGATATGATAATTTTAAAAGTTAGAGAAATCCATTCTGATATGTTATGAGCTGCCGTAGAAAATGTTGTGCATCGTATGCAGTTCGTACAACTTTACAATGGCGATCATATCAAACCACATTTGTGACAAAAAAAGTCATTTTTTCAAATAAAATGGATGCATATTTTGTCAGTAGCAATTAATTCTTCGATAATCAGAATAATACACTTTAACAGCGCCAAATTTCCCCTGGTGGTGATTTTTCAAACTATTTTTTTATTCCAGAAATCAAAATCCCATGGTCTAATATGCATGCTCACGAAGTTTGGCAATGTTTCGCCGAGTAGTTCGCGAGCTAGAGGGCTCCAAACACCTCCTGTAAATTTATAACCACCCTGTATTTAAACATTTTTAGAACGGAGGAAATAATGATTAAGCACACTTTTTACTATAATGCAGACACTCTTTTTTTCAAAAGCAAGAACTGTAATACCTAGACTAGTGCAACTAACTAGTGCATAAAAATCACACTAAACTGTTATAGCAATGTTCCAGAAGGGGCACAAAGCTCAGTTTAACTGTATTTAAATATCAGAGGAATATACGAGGTTGTTTTTGGTTTGTGCCAGATCAGGCACACCATGCAGTGAAGGGTTAAAAAAACCATCAACAAAAAAATGACAACCAGCCAAATATGAACAGAACTCACTAAAACGGGTGAAAATAAATGAGTTATTCCAACACTTAGGCGCCGATATAGTCCTTCCATGTGTCCCATTCTTGGCGGCAATGGGGCTCAGAGAGCGAACTATATCGATCAGGATTGGAAGCTTGTTGGCATGGTGATCCGAAGCCCCTCTTCGTTATAGAGTACCACACGTTGTTTAAGCATTGGAAACAACTTTTGTTTCCCAGCAATTGTTTCGCGGACTTTTGTGTCTCGTGCAACGAAATGTACCACCTTTGTGTTTCCGATACTTAATTTTTCCAATGCTTTCCATGTTGATTGGAGTCGTAGTTTTGTAGTTGTGCTGCTTGCTTGTTAAGGAAGTTCAGCGTAATGGCTCAAAGGTTTTAGGGTGTTGTACATTGTTACTGTTTGTTGGACTGTCTTATTGTATGAACTTTTCAAAATGCTGGTCAAATATTGAGTTTTATCTTCAATACTGGGCAGAATTGTGAGCGTTTAGAAAGTGCAAAAGTTGTATTGCTTGATTTTAAGCCTTGAAAAAAAAGAGAATTTAATTAAAGGAATTTTCTCATATGTGTCGCTAAAAAAAGTTCCAGCAGATTTTTTTCTGCTTTACTTAGGAGACACCATAGCACCTGCAGCCTTGAAATTTAGTAGAAAATAAGTTGGAACACTTGAAGCGTACACCTCGAGCCTTTATTTTTCAACTATACAAATTTTAATGGATCCAGGTTCTTTAAGAGCATTCGCATACATTTCTTTGATTACCACACATTCGTGTAATGGTACAAATATTCTACTTTTAATTTTCAATGGTTTCTCTTTAAAATGTTGGCAAAATATGGTTAAATATCATTTTACCTATATCGTTTTTGCGCCGACTTCAAAACTTAGGGATGTAAATGTTTGAATGTTATCTTATTCCCTCTAAGGCACTATCTTTAACACTTAAGTTTATCTATCATAAAATTAAAACGTAAAAGGAAGTAGTATGGGGTCCACACCAGATTAAAAAAAAAAAAATAGTTCACGCGAGCTAAAGAGCTCACATCATGTACATGTAGTAAACTGCTGTGAATAAAATGCAAAAACTTACGTCAATCAATGAACTGGAAAAACAGTGTTCAGTTTTAGAAAGAATTAAAAAAATCTGAAAACTAAAACTTACGCTATTAATATAACTTTCAGAAATGCGGATCAACCACTTAGCTGTCGTTCTTGATTGGGAAAACTTCAATTTGTCAGAAACGCAATCAAGAAGTTTATCTTTTTTTTAATGCATTTTCTTTCATTCATATCAGTTTTCCAGAAATAGCCCATTTTATGCATGCTCAAGATGTCATTTCTTCAGGAAGGTTAAATTTATTTAAAAGCGAAAGAAACTTTCCAACACAAAAAACTACGCATCTCACGCAACCATTCGCTGTTGTGTGAGTTACTTTTTGCTGCATAAAACTTCTTTACTTTGAATAAATTTGTTACACGAAGATACTTTTTTACTTCATTTTGCCATGCATTTTTCATGCAGTTTTACCATTCTTTAATTCAGAAGCAAGCTGTTTTTTTCTTTCTAGACGAGCTCAGTTTTATGAAACATTTTTTAGAGGAAACTTTATAGTTAGTATTAGATTATCTAAACAAATCAGTGACTTGAAATTTTTATTCCCTTCTGTAAAAACAATTTTACGGTTGAAAAGCAATGAATAAAAAATGATGAATTAATGAAAGAACTGCGGCTGGAAAAATGCGCTTTGAAAACTAAAAGAAAGCAATGAAATAATGCAAGTTCAAACAGCAAAATATTTTTTTTCCTCATCTTGGATTAATGGCTGGAAAACTAGAGGTCTTGAACGTTAAAAAGAGACTTAAAAAAGCAAAGCTGTCGGGTTTTTTTTCCCAACAAATATCACATCTATTTTAAAATAGAAAACAAAAACATCCTCTAAAAAACTATAAATAATTGTGAATAAAAAGTTACTCAAATGTGCGCTGATAAAAGAAAAAAAATGAATAAAGTTCAACTTAACAAAATACATGCCCATTAATAAAATAATGTATAGAATAAAAGAGTTTGTGCATGTTAAAAATAAAAATTGATTATTCAACATTTTAGCTATAAACAATTCTTTTCTCAAATTCATTAGTTTAAAAGCACTTTAATCGATTACGAGATTTGTTGTTTTTTATATTTTGAGGACATCATTTTGTTTTTTCAACTTCCATATTTACGTACAGCTATTTTGCCTTCTATAATAAACGAGTAATTGACGATCGCTACTGAACTGACAAGAGTTTTTTTTTTTTTTCTAAAAAATCTCATTTTTAACTCTCGACACAACAAGGAAGGGATTTTTAAGTTAAATGCATTTGTGTGTCTGTATATAGTGCGTTTCTGTAATACCTTTACTTTTGCAACTCTTAGCTTTAGATACATACTTTCCATTATTAAAATGCGCAAAATAAGGCGCAGGGTTAAGAAAATAAAAGTTTAGCGATAAAAATTTAGTCAAAAAGTACGAAATCTACCTTTTTGTGAATCTTAGGTCCCCTAACTTACGTTAGGGAAATGTTCTTCATTGGAAAAATAATTATAACACAAAATTTCTTTTGCAGAATGATTATCACTTTCAATTCTGTCAACACCTCAACTTGACCAAAACTAATTTTCATACTCATTAACAAATATAGGAGCATGAAAGTCATTGTTTTGAAATTTTAAATCCTATACCTGCCTTTCATAACTAAATTCAATTTTTCACAAAATGATCAGCGCCGTGAACATTTTAATTTGTTTAGAATCAAATTTTTCAAAATAATTATCACTTTTAGCTTCATGAACGTTTTAACTTATCTTGAATTTTAAAGAACAGTGAAGAAGAAGGGAACATGTCGTCCTTTCAGACGAGTTTCAGTTTGTCGAAGTAAAAAGACTAAATATTTATATTTTTCATTGCTATTGAATGAAAAATGCAAATGTTATGCAACGATATGTAAAAAAACATAATTATAATGTCTTATTAGCCACTATATTTCCCTCTAAAAGATGTTTTTGCCAGCGAATGTAAAGAGGCGTAAATCACAAATTGCTGCGTTTCTTATATCAGTGAATATTGGTCGTACTTATGTCGAACTTCTTGCATTCAATTTTGTAATGCCCTTGATTTCACCCTTCCTTATCGCATTGGGGGTTAATCAAACACGCATTGTTATTTTTATTAGTTGAACTATTTTCTGTCATAATTTATGTTGAAACTACAAAAAAATTTCTACATTAAATATACTAGGTGAGCTTTTAATAAATGTTTTGGCTCTTGTTACCAAAGAACTTTAATCAAGAAAATATTTTTAAACATTCTTCTACAAAAATAACCCTTCCTCCTTCAAGAAAAAAACTCATACGAAACAAGTAATCCGTAAAAGTGCTAACATATACTATTACATAGCTCACATTTGTCATATAGGAGGCCTCGGGGGAGGGGATGCTTTTATTTGGGATTAAATTAATGCTTTTCTTTGAGATTGGTTTTTTGTTATTTCCCGATCAAATTTACATTAAATTGCACCTCCCCCTTTCCCCGGGAATAATTTGAAAAAATATACCTGTCATAGTTTAATCCTGAACTATTCTACAGTAGTAGACAAACATATATTCGGTTAGGGTTTATAAATATCTAAAATTGTGATAGTGGGTATGTTATTTCATCTTTTTTGTACACTAACAATGCAGTTACACTTTTATAATTCAGCTAATTTTTAAAAAATTCAGTCGAATTTCGTTGAAGTGAACTCAAAGAGACCTTTAAAATTGATTCGTCTTAACCGTAATGTGTGCTATACGAAGAACAATAAATAGCGTTGTTTATTAGCGTTAAGAACAATAAATAGCGTAAAGCAGGAATTGCAAAAGCAGTTCATCTTAGAGGTAAATCGCTTTAAGCGTTTTCAAATTAACGAGGTTCAAATGTATTAATAACTTTTTAAAAATATTCTAAGCCTAAAAATCCCCACCTTTCAATTTTTTACAAAATGATTAGTACTTTCTTCTGTACGAACATTTTAATTAATCTAAAATTAATTCCCATACGTTATGAAAAGCGCTATGAACATAAAATTTATTATCTTTACATTTTATCTGTTACACGTATACTTTCATAACGAATACATATTTTTGAAATGCTATTAATAATTTTAATTCCGCGAACATTTTTGCTTATCTAGGGTTAATATCCCTATTCAAGGAAAAAAATAATGAAAACAAAATTTATTGTCTTTCCTTTTAACACATACTCATAAATTTTAGCAACTTAAATTAATTTTTCTAACTGGTTAATAGTCGCAGGTCGATAAGCATGTGAACTTGTCCAGAATTAATTTGTTTTGAGAAATTACCACAGCACTTTCAACTCCGTGAATATAACTTGCCTAGAAAATATTTTCGTACTCTATAGAAACAATTGTTAATATAAAAGTCATTCTCTTGCCATTTAACCCCTACGCATGCATTTTTGTAACTAAAATGATTTTTTTTTTTTGCAAAAAGATTAGCGTTCTCGGCGCTGTGAATGTTTTAATTTACCTAGATTTAATATTTGTCCTCTGTGAAATAAAATCTATACACATAAAAGCCATTGTCTTTTTCAATTTTTTTTTTAAACGATAAGCACTAACAACCGCATGAACATTTTAACTTTACTAGAACCTATTTGCGTACTCTAAAAAAAAGACTACTAATACAAAATAATTATTTTTCAGTTTAATTCCTACACATGCACTTCAATATATAAAATCAAATTTTTACTAAATGATTGAAGTACTTTAAGCTCTGAATATTTTAGCTCGTCTAGAATTAATTTTCATTCGCTATGAAAACATTTGTAACAAAAAAGTTATTATATTTTGTTTTCAACTCCTACTCGTCTACTCTTTTCAACTAAAATCGTTTCCCATCTTTTTTAACCGACTTCAACAAAGGAGGAGGTTATCAATTCAAAGCGTATGTTTTTTTTTTGTTTGTTTGTTCGCACATAACTTATGATCTACTGAATCGATTTGGACGATTTTTTTTTAATCGATAGGAGATGGTGTAACTTAGGTACCATGTACTCATATGACGATATTGGTTCACTAGAAAAAAAGTTATTATGGAAAACAGTAAATTTCATGTCATTTCCCCATTAAATGATTAAATTTTCAATCCATTGTTGCAAAAATGTTTGCCTCGCAACAGCAATATTAATAGTAATCATGATGAAAAATTTGAACCAAGGCTTAACTAAATCTAACATGAAACTCATTAGCGGTAACGTACGTAGAAAGTGTTAAAATCTTATGAACAACGAGAAATTAGAATTGCTTTGAAATATAAATTAGGTGACAAATCGTTGATATTTAAATGGCTTTGATTAAGCTAGTTCACAAATAAGTAACAGAGAATAACAAAGATTTTTTTTTAGTGTCAATCGTTTATAATTTTAGACGCGTTGATAGTTTCTTCCTTTTTTTTTCAGTTTATTTTATGGAGCATTTACTTAAGAAAATTAGGTGAAGTTCCGTAATGGAAACATTACCTTATTTCATAAGTACACTTACACTAAAAAGAATAAAATAAAATAATTTTGGAAAAAAATAGAACCTACTTCAGTTCGAAATTGCTCTAAAAAGTAAAAAATAATTTTTTTCTTTGAATACCATCGAAACTACTTTTAAACATAAGTTTTGAAGTCGGCACAAAAACGATAGGTCAAATGATATTTAACCATATTTTCCCAACATTTTTCAGAGAAACCATTGAAAATTAAAAGCAGAATATTTGTACCAGTACACGAATGTGTGGTAATGAATGAAATGTATGCGAATGCTTTTAAAGAACCTGGATCCATTAAAATGTATATAGTTGTGTATGATTCTATGCATTGTTTTTGCGCCTACTTCAAAACTTTTGTTTAAAAGTAGTTTCGATGGTATTCAAAGAAAAAAATTATTTTTTACTTTTTAGAGCAATTTCCAACTGAAGTAGGTTCTATTTTTTTCCAAAATTATTTTATTTACATAATGCTTAGTAATTTCAGCTCCTTGAAAATTAGCAAAAAGAATTACAGAATCAAATTTCGTACTTCATGAAAAAATATATAAAAAAATCTATGAATATAAAAATCATTATCGCTTCCAATTTATTTTACAAAATGATTGGCAGCTTCAATTCTGTCAACATTCCAACTCGGTCATAACTAATAATATTCGTACACGATGAAAAAAGTATAGGAACGTTAAATTCGGTGTTTTTCAATTTTAAATCGTACGCATGCATTTTAATAACTTAAATCAATTTTTTGCAAAATGTTGTACTTACAGTTTCGTGAATATTTTAACTTATCTAGAATTATTTTTTACGAAATGATTAACAATTTCAGCTTTGTGGACATTTAGACTTGTCTGTCTAGAATTAATTTTTACAAAATGATTACTGAGTAAAACCATTTTTTAATGAAATAATTAGCACTTACAACTGTGTGAACATTTTAACTTATCGATTTTTTTTTCTTTCGAAATGATTGGCACTTTCAGAAGTATAAGCAGTTAACTTTTATGAAAATATTTTTTACAAAATGATTAACACTTTCATCTTTGTGACCATTCTAACTTGACTACAACTAATTTTTGCACGCTGATATGCACTTACAGCTCTATGAACGCTTAAACTTGTATAGAATTGATTTTTACATTATAGTAATTAACACTTTTAGCTCAGTAAAATTTTTTAACTTGTCCATAAATTTAGACAAAATGATTAGTAATTTCAGCAGTATGAGCATTTAACTTGTTAAAAAAAAAAAAATATTTTTACAAAATGATTAGCAACTTCCGTACTGTGAGTATTTAACTTGTATAGAATCAATTTTTGCAAACTGATTTGCACTTACAGCTCCGTAAAAATTTTAACTTGCATGGAATTAATTGTTACAAAATGATAAGTACTTACAGTAGCATCAGTAGCGTAGCTAGAGGGTACAGCGCCTTTGGCGAACGTAAGAAATTGCGCCCCCGCCCCTCATAGTCGCCTTGATAGGAAATTGTGGGAGCTCACTGTGACGTGTGACCTCCCATAATAATTCTTTATGCAGAAAATTTTGATTATTTGGTAAATTTAAAGACAATATTGCCAACTTTGTTTTTTTTTTTTAAACGTTTTTTCGAAGCCCAATACTTATTAGATGTTTCATTTTCCACTCCAACTCTTTTTCTTTCAAATTTATTTTTTAAATATTTTTCTACTTACATTATTTTTTAAAAAATAATTAACTTTTTTTATCGTTCAAAATGCCGCCCCCCCCCCCACCCTGACTGCTGCGCCCGTGGCAAGAGCCACTCCTGCCAACCCCTAGCTACGCCACTGAGTAGCATAAACATTTTTAATAGAATCATATTTACAAAATAATTAGCAATTTTAGCAGTGGGCGTAATTAACTTTTATAGAAATAAGTTTCACCTAATGATTAGATTGTGAATATTCTACGGTGACTGTAAATAATCTTTGCAAAATGAAGGGTCAGGGGGAAAAATCACGGTAGTCCACTTTTTGTTGAATTTAAACTGATGCTACCACCTGTTAGAAAAATAAGTGTAATTTCGTTTAGTATATGTAATATTCGTGAAAAAACATTGTAGTCCATGTATTATTGTCATTTTAGAACAAGTATACTGCGGAAGTTTATGAGTTCGTGAAGTTTAAATTTCGTTTTTCTCAAAATGAATCAAATGTGACTATCGTGGTTTTTCCCCCTGACCCTTCAAATGATGAGCACTTAAAGCTCCATAACCGTTTCAACTTACACATAATTAATTTTCACATTATAATTAGCACTTTCAGCTCCGCAAACATTTTTAACTTGTCTGCAATTAATTTTTACAAAATGATTAGCAATTTCAGCACTGTCAACATTTAACTTGCATAGAATAAAATTTTACAAACTGATCAGCACTTACAGCTCAGTGAAGATTTTAACTTAAAGATAATTTTTACAAAATGATGAGCGCTTTCAAGTCCGTCAAGATTTTAACTACCCAGAATTAATTTTTCACAAAATGATTTGACTACTTTCAGCTCCGTAAACACTTTTAACTTGCTGATAACTAAATTTTATAACATTAGCAAATAGATTAGCAATTTCAGTTTCGTAAACTTCTTACTTGTATAATTAATTTTTACAAAATGATTAGCACTTACAGATCCGTGAACATTCTAACTTATATAGAATTAATTATTTGTAAAAGATAAGCACTTTAAATTCCTCGAACATTTTAACGCTCCCAGAATTTCTTTTTCACAAAAGATTCTACTACTTTCAGTTCCGTAAAATTTTTTAAATTGTCTCGCATTAGTTTTTTTTTCAAAATGATTAACAACTTCAGATTTGTGAGCAGTAAACATGTGTAGAATTATTTTTTTAAAAACAGATTAGTACTTACAGTTCCGTGAACATTCTAACTTATATATAATTAATTGTTATAAAATGATCAACACTTGCAGCTCCGTGAAAATTTTAACTTATTTAAAATTAATTTTTACGAAATATTTCAGCTTCGTAAACATTCTACTTTGACTACAACTAATTTTTACAAAATGATTGGCACTTACTGCTTCATGAACATCTGAACTTGATATAAATAATTTTACATTATAATTAGCACTTTCAGCTCCGTAAACATTTTTAACTTATCTAAATCTTTGCGAATGATTAGCAATTTCACCTTTGAGAGCATATAACTTGTTTAGAATTTTTTTTTACAAACTGATTAGCACTTACGGCTCCGTGAACACTTTATCTTGTATAGAATGAAGTAGTACAGAATAATTATCACTTACGGCTCCGTAAACACTTTATCTGGTATAGAATGAATTAGTACAAAATGATCATCACTTTCAACTTCGTAGACATTTTAACTTGTCTAGTCTAGAAGTATTTTTTTACAAAATGATAAACACTTTCAGCTTCGTGAACATTCTGCCTTGACTACAATTAATTTGTGGAAAATGATTGGCACTTATTGCTAAATGAGCATTTTAATTTGCATATAATTAATCTGTACAAACTGATTAGCACTTATAGCTTCTAGTACATTTTAACTTAAAAAAATAATTGCTACAAAATGATCAACACTTTCAACTCCGTGAACATTTCAACTTCTCCAGAATTAATTTTTCACGAAACAATTCGATTAAAACATTTTAACATAATCCA
>JAXGGA010012304.1:0-39214 GCA_038373865.1 Uloborus plumipes | reverse complement strand
AATTTTTAATACGCTAAAAGGTGTTTTCTGTGTATGAAAAATAATAGACTTCTTGAAACTAGCATTTATTTGTTAATGAGTAAAATTAGTTTTGTATGTTTTCTTCACAGGCAAATCGTATACTTAGAATTGCCCAATTAGGTATGAGTAATTCATTTATTTTTAAGAAAACAATTTTTCAGCTGTTTTGTGTGGCAAATTTCGGATGTCCGTTGTTTCTCATGTTTCTGAAATTGGATAGGTGTGATTATATTTAAGAAATATTAACTATGTGAACTAAAGTTCGCGGAACTTCCACCTTCCCCTACTGTATATATCTAAGACGAAACGTTAAAATCATTCATGCACAGCAATGTGGTGAAATACTCACAGGGTTTTAAAATACAAAGGAAAGCCTGTTAAATGACAATTAGTCTTATAAGATAAAACTGGTTTCAGATTTTAAGAGAAAAAACAAAGATTAAACTTAAATGAACCTTGCAAATACGCAGCGAAATTTTACAAACTCTGATCCCAACTTTAAATCTAGAGAAAAAAAACACGATATAGCAAAAATAGATGTTATTAAATGTCATAAAACATTGTTTTGCTCCACTTTCTGTCTTTTCACGAACAAAAGCTTGCAACAAGTAATGACACAGACAGACAAAAACCCCACCATTACCAGTGCGCGCTAAATAAAGCCTCGAAGATAACAGTAGTCACCGAAAATCCACCAGTCTTGCACCCTACTTTGAAGGCTTTTTTCAAACTACAGAAATAAAATAGAGCTCCAGGTTCAAATGGCAAACGGGTGTTTTCTTCTTCGGCAAGCAACTCCTCTGGGCTTGTCTCAGCCAAGTTAAGGCAAGCCGCAATCCGCGAATATCGAGTTCTAAAAATGTTCGGGTGGTAGAAGTTTTTCCTCCTTCCTGGCAAGGCTCCCAAAAAAGCTAGAATTCTCTGAAGAGCTGCAGCAGCCTGTGTCCCTGTTCTTCTTTCTGTTCTTTGCTGGATCTCGGAGGTGCTGAGAGTTCAGTGAGGTAAGGTTCCCTCTTAAAGCCCCGGATTATTGCTTTACACCACTTTTCCCTGAAACGTGGTCACCCAGAAGCTTGTGAGTACTGGCAATCCATTGTGACAATTGTTTTTCGCATTCATATAAAATTTTGTGCGAATTATTACGGTAAATTTAGTGAAAGTTGGTATTTCTTTTAAACTTTGATATGGACCAAAAAGGATTTTAAAATGAGAATAATTTTTATTTAAGTAATACAAAACGAATGAAAATTATTTTTAAATTTTGTTTTATTTTAGAGAGAAATTTATTCCCTTTTATTTGAATATTTTGAACGGCTGCATGTCAATCAATGTCAATGCTCCAGTTTGGATGAAAGACAAGTTGGGCATTATTGTGGAATTTATTAGTTTTCTCGTCTCGTTATACTGTATTGGATTATAACAACTATTCGCATATGGTATGCTGCAATTAAGGATTTAATCACAAGGTAGCCGTGCAATCATGTGTTGAAGTATTTTTCTGTCGCATCCGATGCATTTGGAACGTGCTACTGGATAAAGCTTTTACGTCAAATATGTCTTGAAGAAAATACTACTTTTCTTACTTGAAAAAAAAAAATATATATACTAAGTAGAAGCACAAAATGCTCATGAATCGAATTGGTAACTGGTGAATATTGACAGACTTCTAATTTGACATAAATATCAGGGGGAAAATCAGTGCTCTAATTCCTAGGATTAAATGAGGTGTGATGGAAAAAGGAGGTTCATTTAATTTTTTAAAAGTTGTTTGATAAGTAACTAAGAATTGATTAAAACTTACAGAAAAAGGAAAAGACGTAACTAAGAACACACAATTAGGTCATATTTCAATAAGATATAACACCCTCATTAAAATAAATTTATAAGTAAATATTATTCAAAATCTCCCCTTCTGGAACTTTAATCACCAATGTAAGCAGAATAATGCTAATAAAAGAAAAAAAAACGAGTAGTACTAAAAGCAGATTGAACGATAATCATTATTTTTTGAATTTATTTTGCTAAACCATCTAACTATATTTAAGGTACTGTCTTGAGAAATGATTTATAGGAAAGATTTTTGTAACATCAGAATGACTATTATGTTTCAACTTTCACTTAATTGGCTTTCATGAATTTCGAATCTTATTTAGTAGAATAGAATTTGAACTATATTTCAAATTTAAAGTTTTTTGAACTTATGAAGTTTGATTCAGTGTTTTCCCTTCGTGTGTGTATTCAGTACAAGCACAAATAAATAATTTATTTATCAAAAAGTTGTTGATAATCGAAAAATACATCATAATAAGCACTGAATGCTATTTTGAAATAAATTTAACGTGTCAGTGAATGAAGCAAAAAACGTGTTTGGGTTTCATTATTTCTTAAAACATGTAGGTTACCTTTTTTTTTTACTGATCGGACAATAAAAACGGGACTTTTTTCCGGAAGCATGCTAATTATTGTCCGATTAGAGAGTCCATGAAATAATTTTAAAATGTGATAGTTGTTTACAAAAGGAATTTGATGTTCATTTCGTACTTTTTTTAATGTTGTTAAATATGAGCAAAAAAACTACCCAAACTTATCAAAACGGAAAGATACAGCTTAAGATTACCGAGTTATGCATAAAATCAATGTTAGAAAAACAAACAGTAAGAATATGGAAATTGCAATTATACTTTGAACGTAAAGCGAATATAAGAAAGATTTCTGAAAAAATAAAAAAATAAATAGGCTTTACACAAATGCATAAAATAAATGGGACCTGTAATTTACCATACTCAGTTCATTACTCTAAAAAGTTCTAGTCGTTAATTATAGTACAACTAAAAATATTATTTTTCTCGCCGTAAGCTTGTACATTTCTGTTATTCGTGTCATTATTTTTATTCGAAATTTTAAGTCCTGTATCTTCATTCTAGGTGTACATAGTCCCTTAAATCTTTCATATGGCTGACGATCGAGAATACAGGTATTTGTTTTGAGTTTTGTTTTTGATTCTGATAATATATAGTTCTAATATTATTTCTCTATTATTATGCTTGACTGCATACAAGTATCCTAAAAAACATGAAACTATCATTTGAATTGGTGTAGAGAAGAAAACTTTTATACTTTAGAAATTTCAGCATTTTCGGTTCAGTTGACTTAATAAGATTTCGTAAAAGTTCCATCCTATTTAGAGTTCCTTGAGAAGGTGTACAAAAATTAAATGTAGATGCACATAAAAATTATTACATGCTTAGGTTTAAACTTCTTCGAGGTAGGTTTTACTTTTAAAATTGGAGTAACGTAAATCGAAACCACGATTAGTTGATGTTCGCATGATTTTCCGTACTTTTTAGATTGGTTGGTATATCGATTGGAGAAATTCACGAACGTCCTCTAATTTATGTTTTCAACTCTTCAGTTTTTATAAGCTTATGAACTGTTATACCTACAAATAATATTGAAAGAACTTAAAAGTTTTACATTTGACGTTTAAAAGGAACTGACATCTTTTTAAACACATTGTGTATTGTTGAAGGTATCTTATGAGTTTCAATCTACAAGTATTTCTGATAGATTTTAAAAAGCATTTAGATTAAAAACCATTTCTTTGAGTCATTATGTTAATAACAGAAGAATCTCACCCATTGTGGACCATCCTTTGTCCACCGGAAGTGACGCTAGTGAATATACTGCCTTGCTAAGCACAAAAGTGGTACCTGCAGTCAAACTTAAACTGAAAAATTGTTTCTCTAAGTTTTGTACCTCAATAAATTTGATTCAAATGCCGCTTTTTTAGAAAAAAAATAGGAAATATTTCCCATTCAGAAATGACCATAAAACATTGCATTTATGTAAAATAAGTTGTAAAGAATCACCTGGTGTCAAATAACTTAATTTTGCTAAAAGTGTAGATACGATTTTTTTGTCATAGCACAGTAATATACTTAGGCTAAGAAAATGCACATCAGTTGCTTCAAAATTCAATCGTATCTGTTTTGAATAATTCAATCGTATTTGTGTTCAATTACTCAACTATCTGTTACTTCCATTTAAAAAAAACTAAAACTCACCAGTTATAACTTGAACTTATCGAGATTAAATGAAATGTACTTAGATTTAACCGTTGAGAAATAACCACATAGAAAACAATATCATTAAAAGTGCATAACTATTTTTAGTAATATTTAATTATAATACTAAAAAATAAATTAATAAACTTAAAAAAAAAATTACCGAAATAAGTAGTTTCTAAAACTGGATGGAACTTTCATCAAAACTATTAAAAATATTTATTATTTTTTTTATTATTGACAATTTTTAGGAAACCATTTATCATAAAATTTCGTGAAAACCATATTGTAAATTTTTGCACAAATTTTCTTTTTTCCAGAACGTAATGTTTTGTTTTTACATTTTTTACTTCAAACATGACTTTAATTTTCTTTAACATTTCTTCTCCAATATCTGCTTTGAATTATGTTTAAATTTCAGCTTTTGTGGCTTTTTATTGCTTTAAATATTCAACTCGTAGCATAATACTTTTAGCCGTAATCTTATCGTAGATATAGATTCTATGTAGATATAGGTAAATGCTCTAGCTTTTGATGTGGTTTATTGATTGTTGGCATTCATACTTTGAAAGTGTTCTAAAACAAATGTATTTATCTAAAATAGTTTAATAGTATATTTTTTGATATGAGTTTTTAAACCTATTTTTTGAAGCAAAGGAGTTAATCCCGATTTGCAGTTATAAACTGAACGTTGGTTAATTGGTTAATTTTGTCTCAGCTATTTACTCCTCATTTTATCAAGCTGAATGGAAACTACTTAAGTACAAAGGTTTTAAATGCACTTAAGTTTCTAATTTCTAGTAAAAAAGTTATATTAGTTCCAACAATTGGAGGAAGAAAATCAAGTTATTTTTTTCTCTCGTAACGTGGATCAACTTTAGGATACCTGTCCTCTAGAAATTATTATCACGTGTTTTGTTATTTATTTTAACCATTAATTTAAAGCTACACTTTATGTAAATTCTTTTGAATTTTTTACTTGAAAGATACTAGACTATGAAGTGACGTTATAGAAATGTATACACTGTTAATTAGGTTTCTAGTGGAAAAAAGTTGCAAAATACTTTTATTTTTTACTATAGTAAACGACTTATTTACTTCAGATATGACGCTTGGTAATAAAGAGGTTAAGACAATTTTCATGTAAGTTCAAATTTTCTGTTTCAAAGTCACGAATCAATATTTCACGGAACATTTTGTGCTACGGAACGTGTCACCAGCTCTGCTAACTCCAAAAAGCATCTAGAGTTCTTGAAATTGCAATTGCGCAAACGAACTCAATGCAGTAATTCTATGAATGCCAATGTTCAATAATCCAGCTACAAGTGCATGCTTTCTGAAGCTTTTAGCTATAATCCGTAGTGCCCTGTTAATTCTTACCATTCCATGTACAGCAGCTGAAAGAAACAATCGAGCAGAAGTTCCGAGTTTTTTGAAGTCCAACCAAAGCCACTTTTAGTTGTATCCCAAGCATAGCTTTGGGGAAACTTTCCTATCTCAGCAAGGTAGGGAACTGCCTCCTTGTGCGTTCTCAAATCCCGTGTGACGAAATCCAGCATGGTATTTCCTCCCACCTGCAAGATCCATCCTCCAATTATCTTGTTCCATTTTAAATCTGCATAAATCCCCGGTTTGTTTTGATATGTTATTTACTTTATTTGTAAAAATAAAAATCAGCCAAAAAAATCAGTTTTAGTTGAAACTCAGACGGATCCCAGTTAAAAAATCATTCGGATTTTCGAGTGTTATATGTTTTTAAATAAATTCCCGGTTTGTTTTGATATGTTATTTACTTTATTTGTAAAAATGAAAATCAGCTAAAAAAAAAAAAAAAAAAGCAGTTTTAGTTGAAACTCAGACCGATCCCAGCTAAAAAATCATTCGAATTTTTTTAATGGGTTAATATATTTTTAAATAAATTCCCGGTTTGTTTTGATATATTATTTACTTTATTTGTAAAAATGAAAACCAGCTAAAAAAATCAGTTTTAGTTGAAACTCAGACGGATCCAAGCTAAAAAATCATTCGGATTTTTGAGGGTTAGATATTTTTATTTGTTCTGTGCGGTCTAATACTCATCGTCAGATTGAACTACTACGCATATCATCTGTTGCTTTTCATAAATCTTATAGTGATTATGGATTACTGAGTTTTAGCAGTTGAAACTGTGTAAGGTTTTTTTTTAATTTATAGTCTTCTTTACGAAGAACAGAAATATTTAAACCAGTAAAAAATGAAATAAACTAGTTTTATTCTGAAGCATTTATTTGATAGGTTTAAAAGCCCTACTTTCATGCTTATTCATTTATTTTTTCAATCTATAATTTTAAGTTTATGATAGGGAACTGCACATTGTGTTAATTTTAGCTTTCAAATAACTTTTCAAAACTTTGTACTGTCAAATATTTTGAAATTTTGTATTATAGCTATTGAGGACGCCTTCTAACAATAAAATCTTCTTCGATAGATGATGATAATTTGAATCATTTTTTAAAGTATAACTAACTAGGCATTTTTTTTTACTCTCATATTAAATTAAACTTCGATAAGATATAATAAAGATAGAACCTTTTAATAGCGAAGACTCAAAGAAGTGAAAGCGTTGAAAAAAGCTTTTAAAAGCCATGTATTCTACTTTATAATTTTATCATGAATTTTTGATAGATGTTTTAGACTAAAGTTTAATTTTGCAAGCTAAAATTAAAATGAGAAATAGGTTCTGTTAAGTATTTATTTTAGTGCTTTTAAAAACATTTCTTAACACGAAGAGTTATTTCAATGTAAACAGTAAAATTATCGAAAAATAAAGAAGTAAAACAAGTAAAAAGCCCAGTAAAAGTTCTTTATTTTTAGCACAGTAGTCGTCTAGATTAAAATGCTAACCAACTTTAACACATAAAAGTGAAAACCATGCTATGATACTGTGTGTACAGTGTAAAACCTCAAGCGCATGTAGTCGAAATATGTAAACTATAGAAACTACTCCGCAATATTTTTCATATGTAAATACGGGCTTATATACAACAGTAAAATCAACACAATGCTTTTGCCGACTAAAATGGTTTGTACATTTTCCAAAATTCATGCTTGCTACTTGCACTAAGCACGAAGTACTTTCTATTCTTTTATTAGTACACTCCTGCATGTTTCCTACTAATAATTATGCTATAATAGTACCTTTCACCCCACCTCCCACATATTAATGTAACAGGTCTTCAACTACTTTCAGACATTTAATCTTTTAAACGTTAAAATTAATCATTTTTTAAAAATTTTAATCTTCTTTTCTTTTGAATTTCAAAATAATTTTGATAATTTTTATAAACATTGTTTTGAGATGATTTTCTTTCATTTTTGTCAGTTTTTGTAAAATGCATTTATGTTTTAACATTTTATTTACGTTTTGTTTCTATGTTATTATGTTACTAATAAAAAGGTACTATGATTAACTTGATGTCAGTTTTTCAGGTTTAAATCAATTATTACCTTCAAGCTTTGCAAAAATATGCAGCTTTAAAATATTGTTTTAAAATACTGGGTGTCCTCGTAAAAATTACCGAATTTGAACTGTCGATTTAAAAAGAAAAAAAGGTTTGAACATGACGAGAGTGATAATTGCAAACTGTGACAGTTAAATTCTTAGAGTTTGCTGTCGTTTTTCATCACATCTGACGCCTACGCTTTTTATGAGAGGTCAAAGGGAAGAATGGCTTCCCCATAAGAGAAGACACAAGCTGTTCTCTGATATGCAGTGCACTGAAAGAAAAAGGAACTGTTGCTTTTACGGTATAATACTGGCAGCCGAGGTTTCAATTTAAAACTAAAATGAGCAGCAATGAACTGTAAAACTAACAATTTTACAGTTTCTTACTGTGAAGTTAATAATTTTACAGTTTATTCCGTAAAATTTAGCTGTATTATACTGTGAAAACAACAGTATAATACCGGCAGCAGAAGTTCCAGTTTAAAACTGTAAAATGCACGGTAATAAACTGTTAAATTAGCAAAATTTTACAATTTAGTACTGTAAAAATAGCAATTTTACAATTTATTACTGTAACAGTAGCAATTTTAGTTTATTACTGTAAAAGTCGTAATTTTTAGTTTATTGATATAAAACTAGCTGCATTATACCGTAAAAACAACATTCATTCTTTACAGTTTGCAGAACACAAATCGGGAATAACAGTGCAAAGAATGTTTTGACCAGTACGTGAAAAAAACACACCACAGGATAAGAGCATCTCAAAACATTTTTTGCACTATTATTACGAAATACTTTTTTATGAACGGACGAAATGTACAATAGCATCTCCGAAAGAGAAGGCCCTAATCGTTCAAGGCAGAACAAGAGTCTGTTGTTACATTGCAAAGAATGCTTTGAACAACTTATAAAATAAAGCTAGCTCAGGATAAGAACATTAAAAATAGCTATGGTTACTAAAAGAGCTAATAAGACTGCTTATTAAACTACAAAGGAAGTTTTGGGCTACTAAAGGAGCTAACGTAAAAGTGAACGGATTTTTTTTTACAACAGCTGTAGAAAAGTTTTTAACATTTTTGTCTTTAATGCTCATATCTTGGAGTAGATTTTATATACAAACTGTTTGATACATCCTTTGTACTATTATTACAGATTTGTATTTATTTGTGTTCTGATTTCAATGCTAGAAAACAATTTGTGGCGACTTTGCGAGGACGTATTTTTTTTCTTTTTTTCCTTCGTAAAAGCGCAAGTGCGTCAGACGTGAGAAAATAAGTTACTGACTTATTTTAGGAACTCATCTGCCAATTTCGCCAATATCAGCTTTGTACCACTTTATTATACTTTCTAATAACACAATTAAAAGTTTTTCAAAACATTTTACGAATACTTTTTTTATGGCTCTCATTATGGTTAAGGAAATTGGTGATTCAAAAAAATGGTAAAGTGAATTGTGATGTAAGATCCTTTGTAATTTATCCATAACACATAATTTTTCTTATTAGAGCCTATTAGTCATGTCCTCAGTAGGTTTTTACAGCTTGTCAATATAAACCCAAGTAGCACACTTCGTTTTTTAAAGGTTGTAAAATGGTTATTAACGTTGTAACAACCGCTTAAAAACGGTTATAAAACGTTTAAAGGTTATTTGTGCTACCTGGGAAAGCTATCAAATGTAATAAAGATTTAAGAAGTATAGTTTTGAAACAAACAGGCCGCTCAGATGCTATAAAAAAATCGCAAAGCAACTGCCTAAACATGTTTACATTTTTATTATAGAGCTCTTATCATTAGGAACGAGTTTCATTACTGTCTTTTTCAAACAGAATGAAAATGTTTCATTTAATTTTTACGCATGATGTCTAGCATTGTCTCGGAAAAACCTCACTTTTTTTAAAAATTTTAGTCAACCAGATGTTACAACTTTAACAAACAATAATAATGAACTTATATTTAAAAAAAATAAACGCTTCTTCCGTTGTTGTTCAATTAATACAAAAAGAAGGAAATATATTACTTGTACTTTGTACCACCATCTTAAATTTTCATGGTTTTTTTCATAGCGAATCCGAAGAAGAGGAGGAAGAAGACGTAGGAAGGTATGGAATATTCTTTTTCAGAATGTTAAAAATAGTACAACTAAGACTACGATTTCTAAAAGTGGTGTACACAGGTCCGTCATTAAAGGGAGGGGGGGGGGCAGGGAGGCAAATGACTTCACTGACATTGGGAAGTTACATATGTTACGTATTTTTACGTACAAATAATTTACATATAAGTGGTCATGATATTTTTGGTTAAATTTACATTGTGTTATACATCCTTTGCCCCCCCCCCCTCCGGAATATTTCGAAATGTCGAGCCTGGGCGTACGTGTTTGAAGTACATTATACAGATTTTTAAAAGTCAGATAAGTTAAGGGTTTAAAGCAGTCACATTAGAGAAAAGTTACTTACCAGAAGGTGCTTTATGCCAAAAAAAACAATAAGTGAACTGATGATTGATTCTTCTTTGGCCAGTTAAAAAATAAATTATTAAATAAGTTTGTACAGACATTTTTTTGCTTAAACGGTTATTCAGAAAAATTGTTTCATTCAAAAAACATTTATTCGATTTCAGTTTGAAACCAATGTGTTCCTTAATCTCCAATTACACAGATGCTTTTTTTTTTCATAAACCTTTGCTACATTTTTACCTCGTAGTATTTTTTTAAGTTTTGAGACTTTAGTATTGTGTCTACAGTTTGTTGACTACTAGAATTAATTCTTTTTTGTTGTTAAATTAATTTTATTGTAGTAGTTGGTTTGAAATCATATTTATCAAGGGCGCCAGCGCATCTACCTTAAGTGCTGTACAGCATCCCCTATATGAGAACAAAATTCCTCTTAAAGTTATTAACCCTAATAATTACAATGAAGCATTCTGTGTAGTGGATCCCCCCCCCTCCTTTTGTGAGGACCTCTAGTTTTACCGAACAAAGAGGGTTTTAGCCCCTATAAGCCCAATAAAACAGAATTTAATCCTAACTAGTCGATCAAAATCACTTCCTATTCCAACATTATCAATTAAAAACCCTAAAATATTGTGAAAATTTTAGGAAAAAATATAAAAGAAGCATTTACTATATTACCGAAATTAGTTAGGAAATATTTACTTTGCTGCTTGTTCGTACTTCATACTGGAGGGACAGTTTTATGATAATGCTGAAAATTGCAAGGCATGTGATTTCTAGATGAAACTAGAGTGTGAAACTAGCAATATTTAAAATAAGTTCCTGGACACATAGTCGATTCCTGTCAAAAAAATAAAGAGCTCCAAACATCAACGAAAACAATTATACAAGTAATTTTCAAAATTGTATATGTTTATCGTAATATTCGTAGTTTTTCAAAAATATTTCTTGTTAGTATAAAATGACACATTTGTTGTAATTATCATTTTAACTTTTAATTGAGATCAACTGATTTCCAATGAAGTTCTTATTTAGTTTTTATTAGGCATGTTTTGATTTTAAATTTTTCATGTAATTTGTCAATTGCCAGCGGGGCAAAGTGGATGGGACAAAGGGAAACATTTCATTTTGTTTGCTTTTGCACTCAATTAATAAATCACGTACGAAATTCGTCATTTATTAATTTATTCACATTATTTTACTTATTTACTTATTCATTTACATATTTTGTTATTCATTCTATATTTTATTCATTCATTTCCTTTTATCAACTATTAATTAATTCATTTATTTGTTTATTTTTTATTAGTTAATCCTTTCATTAATAATTAATTTATTCCTTCCTTTACGCATTCATTTAATGAAAATTACTTAACTATTTCACTTTGCACTACATTCCCCTACTTATAGAATTTTAGAAACAATTAAAACATGTACAATGCTTTTTAAATACTAATGTGTTGAAATATTTTTTTTAGGAAGAAGTACGTATACAGATTATTGACTTTCAAGTCTTATTTGAAAAAAAAAATAATGTTTTAAATCAAAGGGACAGTTCTTTTCATAGGGAAGTATTCTATACTAATTTTAGAATTTAACTCATTCTTTTGTTTTTCTCCTTCTTGATCAAAGTTTTAAAAATTATCTTGGTTTATTAACAATTTTTAGATAATTACTATTATTCATAATAATGCTTATTTTTATAGTTTTATACATGCAATTATAACCAAAGGTTTCTAAATTCTAACAAAATTATCATGCTTGAATATTTACTCTTATAAAAACTTGTTAAAAGCTTCAATTAGGTCAAACACTCTATTAAATCGCTAAATAAAAAAAATCGCATGCAATATGCAAGGAGTTGCTATTCTCACTATCAGCTGCATTAGCAAGTATAACTGAACAGTTCTGCTGCTATAACGATAGGGGAATAAATGATTATGTTGTAATATTTTTATATGTAATGATTTTAATGCAGAAATGTTGTGTACTATTTTGCACAATAGGCTATGATTATAATTTCATATACATAAGTAGGGTTCTCAGACTGTCTTTCGTGAGATATTTTGTCAATGATTCTGTCAGATTTGATTTATTTTGTTCTAATTTTGATAGATATAAATATTCAAGTTTTCCTGGACAACCAACATAAAAATACTAGAATCACTTTTATGCAGTATGCGTTTACTAAGCTATACTTTATTTAACTCTGTTCATCATGAATTATTATTATTATTATTATTATTCTTTTATGCACGGTATTTCATCAGTGTAAAGAATAACTTGAATGTATCAGCGTCGGAACACACCAGTATCAAAAAGAAAAATTTCATTCGTGAGAGAATACATTCGAGTATATTTCTTACAAATTTACACTTAGGCAAGTTTTGCTAGTGTCCGTTTTATGTTTCAGAAACGAGACAAAGTAAGATTAACAATGAATATTTATACATATTTGTGAAATAGCGCAGCGACCTAGATAAATATTAAGCGTGAAATATCGAAGCAGTCGATGCAAATTTTATTTAAATTAGATATTTCGAAAGGAAGAATGGAAGGCGAAAGGAAATCAAATGCATTAGCTTTAAAGGACATTATTTCGCATATGCTTTTAAAGTCATAATTCCATCTGTTCTTCAATATACTGAAAAAAGAAAAAAAAGATGCTTTTTGGGCTTCATTCAAATTTTTTTTCTTTGAAAAAATAGTAACTACTTTTGCAAGCATTGATTAAACGAGGTGCAAAACCACTACTCACTTTTCATGTGCACACGCTCTAGTTTACAGGGCATCACTTTCTACATCAAATAACGATACCACGACGAATAATGATATTCCACTACTAGGCACCAGTGCGGTATAACAGACTGATTCGGTGCATAATGCCAAGAAGACATTTCATGGAAGAGAGCCGCAAAATCTAATTAAATAATAATAATTATTAAAAAAAGCAACTTAAAATGCTACTGAAAAAAAAATGGAGTCATATTGATAAATGTTTGAATAAAAGTCTGAGAACGCTTCTTGATAATATCCCTCGTAGAGCAGTTCTTTTACAAAGCAATAGTTTAGTTCCTGGTGCTAATGGCTATTTTTTGGTTTTCCTTTCTATCCAGGGCATCCAGTGGACAAAAAACAACGTAAGTGCGCTTAGTATAAGACTGAAAAATAAAAAAAAAGTTCAAAAGTCCCGAGCCCTCCCCAATCCTTCTCACTAAAGTCTCACCAACATGAATGCATGACACATTTTTTTTTATATTTGAAACCCGTAATTCCTCCAAAACCATCAACCAAAATAATTTCTCAATTTTGCATTTTTTATTTTGGTTTTGTTTCCATTTTGTTTGTTTTGACTGTGGAATAATATATTTTTTCAATAAACTTTTGTGCTTTGAAAAATTAATAAATAAATAAATAAGAGAAATAAATCATTAAAAGTTGGGGTTTTCAGTTTAAAAGACACTCTCAGCAGTTTTTGTTTGATAACTAGAGCATAAATTGCTGCATTTGAAAAAGAATGCCCATTTTTTCAAAAAATCTTTTTCATTTAATACAAATTATGTTTGAAGATGCCAAATATGAGATGCATTTATTTTTAAAAATTTGTATCTACATTATAACTTCAATTTAAAGTTTAAAAAAAAAGATGCATATCACAACTAGAATATAAAATTTTAAGACATGGTTTATGCAATATGAAGCTAATTTTTTAAACGTTATGTATTAAAACAAATGATACTTTTCACCAACATTGCCCTGCATTTCTGTAAATCAAAATTTTTTGTCTAAAAGCTTTATAGTGAATTGAAAATACGGTTTTTAGTTAAAATGACTAGATTTTAAATAGTCGACTTTGTTGAATTTCGATAGATTGTCATTAAATTATTTAAATCTACTTTAAGTATATCACAGTGCAAAAACAACAAACTAGTTTTGTAAAACATTATGAATGTTTTTTATAACTGAATGATTGAGACAAAAAGTTATTCGCTCAGTATTAAAAAAGTGTGCACACATTTTATTTAAGAACGACTACAAAATCGTCGTAATTTATAAAACGATACCAAGAAATAGTCTTTTCAAACATTTAAATATGCATGTTTTCTTATTTGTTTCAAATAGCATAACTAATCGCATGCTTAATATAGCTTGGTTTATGTATTTAAGATGCAATGATTTATTTAAAATGATTTTATCAAGCCTTTGAGCCTAAATAAGCTTTGACTTTGACACAACAACTTTATTATTATTACTTATCTTTCAAAATTTAATTCAATAGACTGCATTTGTGAAGACACTTTTCCAAAAAGTTTGTGCCAGAGTTTTAAAGTTTATTTATACAAGCATGTGTTGTTTGTTTTCTTTTCAAATATGAAAATAAATGTTCCATTATTGAAGTGAATACACAATGTATTTTTGTTAACCTTACTGCGCAGACTAATATTTAAGAAAAAAAAACTTTTATTTCATTTGAATATCAAATGAAAACACTTATTTTTGAATTGGAAGAGTATGATAATCACAAAGTGGCAAACATTAATTAGATTACTGTATACTTTGTTTATAAACTTGAAAAATTATACCATATTGATCCATAGTAAGTATATAGCATTTTTCAAAGCCTTATCGAATGACGATAAAAATGTTCAGCACAATTCGAACTAGCGAAGAGAACTGTAACGAGAAAGGACATCTATCAAAGGACATCAATTTAAAATTTCTTTAAAATTGTACCCTTCATTGTGAATAGCTTTAAAAGCATCAAAATAGTTTATAAAATTTATTTTTAAAAAAATATGCAATCCACAATATATATTTTGATACCTTTTGTGAGTTAAATTATATTGTAAGTATAGAAAATCATATTTTACAAATAATTGTAATCCATAAATTTGAGCAAAAATGAAAAAAAAAAAAAAATGTTAAAAATATTTTAAATGCAAATAATAGCAACCGAGGAAAAGTATTATATCTGCCTTAGTATTGTTTTGGTTTATAATATTTTTTTTTATTTGCAGTAGAGAAGAATCTCAACCAAAAATGACTGAAGCTGAAATTGCCATGGAGGTATGCAAAGTTAAATTCTTGATTTTTTTCCTTTTTTTTTTGTTAAGTGTGTCATCTCTTTCAAACGTAGAACATAAAAATACATTTTTTTTCGAACAAAGAGCAGGTTTATTCAGTTGACGTAGCTGTATTAATTATCTAACAATGAAACAAAAGTCCAAAGGACTCAAATGAAACCTCGAATGCATTTCATTTTTCGCACTCTTGAAATGAATTAACACTAGTTGATATAGTTTTAAGCATCAAATGGTAAAAATATGTTTGCAATAAATTTTAAATACAAGTGAACAAATTCTTGACACGATTCCACGTTCTTGAATTGAGGTTCAATGGCTAAAACTTTACTTTTCATAGTTTAAATTGGAAACGGACTTAAACCATGATCTATATAACTGATTTCTATTTTTAAATTAAGCTTGACGATAAATTTAATGCCATATGAAAATTAAATGTATTTCCTGGAGACAAAGGGGAGTAAGAGGCAAAATTAAAAAAAAAAAATTGGAGATGACTATTACTAACGTTAGGGAATATTTTCAACTATTTTAGGGAAAGATATAGATATAGCAGCTTTGGTAGACACTCTAACAGCAAGCTCTAATATTAAGAAGAGAGAAAACTTCCCATACAACAGGACTGAAGCTCTCTGTTTGAATTTACATCGAGTATTCTGCATATCAAAACTCTCTTTACAGAATAAAACTTTAGTTCAATTCGAAAAGAGCGATGCTTTTGCCATACACGCCTGGGCAAAAAACGGACCACCGACTTCCCTCTCCTCTTGTATTAGAGCTCAATAAGGTACTGTTATACATTATTCCAAAAAAAAAAAAAAAAACCACCTCCGTGCTTATTTTACTAAAAAGTAAAAATGCCGGCACAGGACGTTGCTACTGGCTGCCTCAAATATTAGAACCTTGACCAAAACTTGTAATCAACGTGATAGAAAGTAGCATTTTTGTTGGTGGGGAGTTAGTTGATTTAGTTAAATTGTTTAGCTCTACTCTTGTTTTTGGTGATTAACTTAAAAAGTAATTGTACTTAAAAGAAAAAAAGATCACCGTATAGTTCAAGATAATTTCTTAATTTTGACCCGGTAACATTTTTTTAAGAGATAAATGCGAGAAAGAAACAAGTTTAAATAGAAAAAGTATTTCAGCGCAAATCCTCGTGTCTCTTAACGTCTGGATAAACAATACTTTTCATTCAACCTTTCAGGAGAAGTTAAAGAAGAAGAAGGAAGAGGATGAAGCCATGTGGGCTGAGTACATCGAGCAATGGAGGAAACAACGGGCAAAGGAAGAAGAAGAGCTGAGGAAACTGAAAGAACGACAGGTATTATGCCAGAAAAAGAAATATTTAAAACACGTTTTTAAAAAGTTAATGCAGTTTTAATGATGTATCGGGTGAAATTTTTTACGTAAAATGTTTATACGATGTAACATTAACACTTTCCTTTTTTTACTGAACTAAACTTTTTTTTTGGATGAAAGGTTTACATACAAGTTTAAGTTCTTGCGTTATCTTTTAGGCAAGGAGGAAAGTAACTAGAGCTGAGCAAGAGAAACGAATGATGGAGCTGAAAAGACGGCAAGAGGAACAGAGGCAACGAGAAACCGTAAGTCTCTTTTGTGCTAGTGAAATTTGAAAAGCAAAGAATGATGTTTTTGTGGAGTGTACAATGACAGAGAGTCTCAAATGAAAAAAAAATCTAGAATATAGGATAAAGATGTTGCTTAATATTTTCTTCCAGTGCTTCTATTTAAAAAATTTAACATTGATCCAAGCTTGAAGGTATATTATCTTCTTTAAAAAATTTTTCGGTTATTAAATTTTTTTTTCATAAAAGCTATCTGATAAAACTGCAAAGATCTGAATTAAAAATGACGTTAGATTTTTTTTGGAGGTCTCAGGACTCTGAAAATATTAGCACAGCACAAAAAAAGCTGAACATGTCAGGGAACACACATTTAAACTGTACAGTATTGAAGTAGTAGAAAAAAATATTTATTTTCTTCAATTACAAAATTTTCTTTTTTTTTTCGCATGTTAGAAAAAAAAAACATGTAGTAGAGAGCACTCCCTCTTAGTATAAAATACATGTATAATTGCAGCAGTATTGCCATGTACCTAAATTTAACTTTTAAAAAAATCATGATTTGAAAAGTAAATAAAAGAAAAAGTACTTCGTGTATCAGTTTATTTCTTTTTATAAGATATTGTACCCATTCAGAATTTATATTTTAACTAGATTTAAAAATTACATCGGGCAAATGGCAGCCCACATTAATGATGCACTGATCTACCCTAGATTTAAACTTTTGTTCCACTCTTTCGAGCATATTTACTGGGATGTTTGAGATAGCATGGAGGATGTTGTTCTTCATGCGTTACAGGGTTCTGGGTTTGTTGTTGTAAACGTTCGATTTGAGACACTCCCATAAAAATTAGTCGCAGGGTGTAAAATCAGGGGAGCGCGCCGGCCACGGTACGTCACCTCTCAAGGAGACGTTATTAGTTAACTGTTGTACCGCAGCAAGTTTGTAGGGATGAAATTGGAATTCGTTGTGAAGAATTCGTCTCGGTGTGTAATCAAAAATCCTCAGCGCAGCATCGTGTTTACGCGCCGAACGAGTGGGAGAGCGCAAAAACGACTCCCTCACTTTCTAGAAGTTTTCTGGAGTTCTGGAAATCCGTTGACGTCCTGGGCCTTTTTTTGCCACAATCCCACTTTCCCTGAATGTTTTTACCACAAAACAACCGATTCCCAGGCAGGAACGGGACCCCGGAAAGAATTTTGAACCGAGTTCGGAAGGCACGTTGAGTGGCGATCACCGAAAGATTGTTTGAAAAGTAAGCCTCGGCGGACAACGCTGGTTGCTAGTTTGTCCAAGAAATGGCGACACTTAAATTGTAAGGTAACAAAACTTCAGGCCCCCTTCTTAAAAATGGGACCCTCCCACTCCTTTCTGACCACGCCTTGCTAATAAGCATCAAATTAAAATCAGCAAGTTTCACTGCCGCACCCTGTACTTACAATAAATAGGTAGTTCAGTAAAATTCATATTCATGTCATAAAGGTATACCTTACGATCAGTACATCAAAAGACGAACATACAGAAAAGTTTTATGAAAACGCGTAAAAAAATATTGAAAAATAAATCATGATATATATTAATATATATCATGATCGCAAAACGAAAAATATACTTTTGAGAAAAAGAGATTTAAACTGCTGCTTTTGACAGAAAACTCACTGTGACAGTTCATGCTTTTTTTATCTTAACTCAAAAAAGTTCTTGCGTATTGTAATAAGTAAGGAATCAAGATATGCAAAAACAAATTTTTTTCAGAAAATCGAAAATTTTGAAAGTTAAAGGTCTTTGGAATCATTATAAACAATAGTACGTTTTTTGGAAGTACTTTGTAAAACTGAATAATAAATTGAATCGTTTATTTCGAAAAGGTAACATCTCTATTTTGATCTCCTCTGTCTCTTTAGAAAATTAAAGAGCGCACGGTTATATTTTTGAATGTCATAATCAATGAAAAAATGCCTTTAGTTAAGTACACAATTACTGCAATAATTTACCAAATAACCATTGATTATGACATTCAAAAATATAACCGTGCGCTCTTTAATTTTCTAAAGAGACAGAGGAGATCAAAATAGAGATGTTACCTTTTCGAAATAAACGATTCAATTATAAATTCGGGTGCAAAAAGAACTGTTTTTAATATTTATTGTATTCACAACTGTTTGAAGAAAGGATTTACATTAAGTAGATTATGGAAATAAAAACTTACGTAAAAATGAAATCTGTGGACAAAGAAACCAAGAAATAAAATGAGTGTTATTTACGTTTAGAAGAAAAAATATACTGGTATTTTAAACAATGTAGGGAATATAACCACATATTGCAGGGACTTTTATTACAGCACAAAAAAATCTACAGATTTAAGAATTGATACCCGAAACGATAGCAAATTATTTAAAAATTTAACTTGTGAACTTTATAAAATTCATGAAAATAAAGACTTAAATTTGATTTAACATTTATCACTTATTAAATTTGTGTATTTATCAATTAGAAATCGAGACTTTCATCTTAGTATTAACAAAATTTTAAGTTTCATCAAAAAAGTTCAAAAAAATCAAACATGCATCAAGCAAAGTTTCTTTAAACGTTAGAAATGTAAATTGTTGCAATATACCTTTTTTATTTACTCCAATATCGACATGTAATGATTAGGGTTAACATATCGAGAGCTTATTCAATGTGAACCTCTGAATACTAATCATAAGTGTATTTTAGGAAGAGA
The DNA here is from genome assembly GCA_038373865.1 of Uloborus plumipes. Classification (NCBI taxonomy): domain Eukaryota; kingdom Metazoa; phylum Arthropoda; class Arachnida; order Araneae; family Uloboridae; genus Uloborus; species Uloborus plumipes. The sequence goes on along the minus strand of JAXGGA010012304.1, from coordinate 19,803 downwards.
AAAAGCAAAAAGAAGCCGAGGCTAAACGAAAACGTCTTGAAGAAGCCGAAAAGAAGAGACAAGCCATGTTGGAAGAACAGAGAAAGCAGAAGGAGGGAGTCAAACCAAATTTCGTTATCCAAAAGAAGGAAGGTGGTGGTCTGCCTGTCGCTGCCAGCCACCCAGGTGCTTTTGACAAGGTAAATTGCTCTTTGACATTTTATGAATTTGCATCTTAGCATCTATTTATTCCCATCAATAGCGAAAAGTAAGTCATTTGTAGAAATCATGTTAACAATTTTGTATTGAGAATCAGACTGATTCCTCACACATGTTATTGGGTGACAAATAATACCTGCAAAGATAACTACAAGCACAATCTACAGAGAGACAGGTCTTTTACAAACAAAGTAGTAGCTACTCGTTATAAACAATTTCGACAGTGTCGACAATATCGTTATCATGCAAACTGCCCCTACCTTGAAGTAAATTAAAATTTAATTTAAAAAAAAACATTTACATCTTCATACAAAGAAAAAATAATCTATATTTTATGCAAAAACAGCAATTTTAAATTGCAGAAAGTTACTAAATTCAGGTCATAAAGATGAAAGTAGTCTTATTTTGTTATGTCATGGTTCAAGGTCATCACTCATGACTCACTGATGCATTATTTTTGAGTGCTTCCGAGAAGATATTAGTGATGACAAAACTGGAAAAAAAAAACACTTCTGAGAACATTGGAATAAACTGCAGTTTGTTAGTTCGTCTACTTATCCCTTATGTAGTAATTGGTTTGGAGTTATTTCTTTTGATCGTATTATTAAGAAAATTATTGCCATTGAATTTCTGAAATGAGTATAAAGTAAAGGTGAACATTATTTGGTGCTAAAACTTGAGACTAAAAAAAATTTGATGGTGGCGAGTGGAAATAAAACCGAAAAATGTTAGCAGCCACTTTGGCATTCTTGGTGGACACTTGCATCAGCGTTCCAAAACGATAATCCTACCCCACTTCACTCCGCATACAGTAATATTATATTTTGTACTTGTATAAATCGTAACTAGATTATTATGTATAAAGGAAAAAGTAATAAGTTTTAAACTAAACTTGCAAACTTTTTATAAAAAATAAAATTACTCATTTTGAATTTATATGTTGAATTTATATAACATTGGCCGCCAGTGACGATGATGATGGCTATTTTCTTTTCATAATCGGTTTTTGTTCAGGAAAAAAGTAGGTCGTTAGTTTGGCAACCAACATCACATTTTATAGTCGCCAAAAGGACTTTTTAGTTGCCTGTGGCGGGTGGTGACCGATTGTCTTGACCTTTATTTGGTGCTATAGAAAAAAATAAGTTGGGGAAAGTTCAACCTGTCTACATATAATATATGCGTAACATGGTTTAAATGTTTCATGCAATGAGTTTTTCTATTCTGATAAACTATCTAAAATTGCCTAGCTGAATTTTACTCTAATGTCCACAATCTCATTCTTCCTTTTAACGACTTGAGATTTGAAACCTAGACTAGTCATCTGATCTCTAGGGTTCAAACCATGCTATAGTTAGAGTAACGAAATCACTATGTTCTTTCAGATGAGCAGCGTTGAGCAAGCGCGTGCTGAGATGGGTAAGAGCAAAGAACAGTTGGCTGAAGATAAAGAAATTGCTCTGACTTACCGAGTCAAACGCTTGAACATCGAAGGTTTAGGAGCTAGTAAGCTGAGAGAAACCGCCGAGGAACTTTGGGCGAAAATTGTGCAACTAGAAAGCGAGAAATACGACTTGGAAGAGAAAATGAAACGACAAGACTACGATGTGAGTATGACATGAATAATTTCCGCTTGGTCTGCTAATTTTAGTTGAATAATGTGTGTTTATTTTAACTTAAGTAAATTTTTGAGCATTTAATTTCATTGTGCACCTTAAGTGAAGTGTTTTGATGAAAAATTTTTGCTGATTATTATTTAATCCACTTTAGGACTTTTTTTTTTAAATACGCCATCCCTTTTCACATATTCAACAATGTTAAATTTAACAATTACGGGATGACGTATGTGAAACGGACACTTTAAAACTGTGAAAACGTCCTTTCCACCAAATTTATTACTTGTTTAATATATGTATATAGTTAACAACTGAGAGACGTAGGTATCTTTCTAGGGCTAAGGGAAATTGATTTTCTACAAAAATGGGAATCGCTTTACATAAAATAAATATGTGAGCTGTACAGTACTGAGAGTTTATTCTCACATGAACATAACGTGAATTCTGTTAAATGTGCAAAAAAAAAAAAAAAATCAAATGTAATCTGAAGACCTTACAGAAGCTCAGCTTCTTTAAGCTCCTTTGAAAGCTAAGCACTTTTACATGACAAGTGTTTTTAAACATTACAAATAATACTACTTACGTTTCCTGGTTACGTTATGTTACGTCCCTAATAAATTAATTTTATCAAACATTTTTCTGGTAATCTCAGCTTCAATAAGAGAAAATCTTCCTCCAATCAGGTTATTGAATATTCCTCAATGATGAGTACATAACAAAGACGAAACTTCCGTCTCTGGGTGTCTTAACTGGACTTTCGGGACTTTGAATTGGAAACATATTTTCTCTTTCCCTCCTAAAAGTAGATCAATTAATACGATTTTACGGCCTAATGCATTTATGTAATTAAATCATTAACGTAAATAATGTTTTAATGAGCCACACTACTACAAGGATACGATCCTACAAATAGTCAAAGAGCAAAAACGTTAAATCGAGTCTCGATAAAATATGGAAGGTAGTAGCTATTGAATATTCTTTCTTTATTTTATTTAACGTTAAGGAAAATAAATTGAATATTCTATCATATCAGTTTTTACATGATTTAGAATAAATGTTCAATCATTCCTTTTTCTTAATACGTATTATTATTATTATTTTTTAATTTACATTTTGTTCAATCCTTTAAATACAAATGTATCGAGACATTATTGCTTTGATTTGAAATGTTCATTCAAAAAATGTTTTGTCATTTAAAAAAGGCTTTTTTTGTGTGTTATTATTACTTTCTCTTTTTTTTAATAAAATTAATATTACTGTTTTCTTTCTTTAGTTGAGGGAACTTACCGAGAGGCAGAAACAAATTAACAGACAGAAAGCCTTGAAAAAAGGCATCGACCCTGCGTAAGTTATAATTTTTTACGATGCACAGTAATTAATAGTCATCTTAATTAGAAAGATTTTTTTCAATTAGCTATAGTTGACATGACTATATTTCGGGTTTTTAAACTATGGTAAATAATTTTTCATATTTTACCATTAAAAAGCTTTATATTAAGTTTCTAACGTATATTTCTTCATAAAGTGATTATGAGGATAAAAAATTTCAGTCAAACGTTTAACAAGAAAGATAAATTAAATAATATTATGAAATAACTAAGATATACTTTGAAATATTTAATGTTTCTTACTATGCATTTAGAACTATAATTTCTGTATAACAAAAAGCAAAAATAATTGTTAAATTTACAGCACTCTTTTTTTTCTTTTTTCAGTGAGGCTGAAGGAAAACACCCGGTAGGTTTATTGATTACATTTAAAGCTTATTTTAACTGCATTAAAATACTTAGTAAATTTATATTTTGCATATGAAAAGGTAAGACAGGTATGTTTAAAATATTACAAGTTTTTTTAACATTCTTGTCTGCAAAACAAAGATCCTATACTTTCAAAACATAATTCAAGCATACAATACTTAAATTATCCCGAATGAGTTCATCAAGGAAACATATTTCCTCCGTTTCTATGCATCATTAATCTACAGAGCTCTTTGATGCTCTTTGATGCTCTTTGAAAACATTACGCACTTAATTAATTTTACGTTAATAAATAAATTGGCACTCTGCTTTTGATTGTAATCTTCAAAAAATATGACTCTCCTCTATATCTTCAATATCATCATTAGTCAAAGTTTCCTACTTCCTACCCATGATCATCATCATGTAAGATATTCACATTACTTGAATTCCATTTATTGTTTGTATCACATTTGAAAAAAAAAGTTCAGCTCTAACTGGTTCTTTACTTTTAACCAAGATAGATTAACTCATTGGCGTATAGCATATGCATTGCATAGCCCAAATTCGAGAAGTTTAGGGCATTATAAAATGTTAGGGATGAAAGTTAAAATGGTTGCAATAATTTTCAATGGCTTTTGGTAGCATTATTAACATTTCTCTGAGAGTGTTAATAACAGCATTACATTGAAACTCAGGTTATGTCTCAGTAAAATAAACTGATGACATTGTGGATCCCCTCCTTCGAAACGATTCAACAATAGCTTGATTTTTTTCTTTCAACACAAGTGCTTTAACCCCCTTTAGAAATTTTTTTTAGATATCTTTCAGCTGAAAAAGGAAGTTTATTCACTTAAAAAATAGTTATTAAAAGTACTCTTACGTGATTGCAACATTGAGCCCAATTGTTAATGTAAAATTCACCGATTGAAACATTTTTTCTTGATGACTTACGCAGTTTATTTAGCTCTGAAACTTTCTACATAATCTAATTCATAGTTTATGTGTCATTTCAATAATTAAAGGAGAATAAATTAAATTAATTATGAAGAAAAGTGAATGTGCTTCAATTTCTTACAAGCCTTTTCACAGTTGTCTTATTCATTAGTCTTTGGTTGCTGTTAAAAAATAAATATATTTCTTTAAGCATTAAATTTAGTGCCTTTCATAAAAGACAGGAGATATTCCACCAGTAGGAGCTCTACACAATGACTATTTTGCTCTTTTTAAATATAACTGTTTATTTTTGAAGATTTGATTCAAAAAATGATTACTAAGACGTTCAATGAATTTGAAACTAAAATAAGGGTTAAATGAAATTAGTTACGATATTACCTTGAAGTTGATCTATCACAAACAGGCAAGTTTTTTTTTCTTTCATCCAGTTCATTTTTTTATTTCGCTTTGCACTGAGACAAAGCAGCATGTAAATAAATGAAAACATCGGAAATATTCGTAAGAATATTCATTTTTATTACAAAACAGTTTCAAACTTCAAGTCGATGTATTTTTACCTTTATTTTACCTTCATTACTTTTAAAAGCCATTTAAGCATTAGTGAAAATTTTCTGAGAAAATGAAATATGACAAATCTAATCATAAAATTGAGTGGTGTCAGAGTCTTGACATTTTCTTTGATAAACCGATAGTTTATTAAGCACTGAAATTTATTGAACGTCTTTTTTTATTTATTTATTTAGTTTTATTTTTTTAACTAAAATTCATAGAAAAACTAAATAAATCTGAGAAAAAAAAGCAGTTTTTTTTGTAACTGCTCTTCTTACAAAAATGAAAACAGAAAAGAATACCGTACGAAATGAAAATTTCTTGAAGGAAACTTGAAGCATTTTGCTAAATATTTGGATAAGATATTGAAATTATTTGTGTTTTCCGTACTGCTTAAAAGGAAAGATATTTACATTCTTTTTAATGAAAATAATAATTACATGTATGATTTTGTGCCAAAAAAATCCAAGTTTAGTTAAATGGGAGCGATAAATTAATGCATAGAAAAATCATTTGTTTTAAATGTTAAAAAAAGTACTGATCACATGCTGGGCAACATTATCTGCAGAAAACCCAAAACACCGATTTCCTTGACCACCTTTTTATAACTACATAATTTCCCTCTCCAGTAAAATTACACCTAACACCATTTATCTGAGCTAACTCAGGATTAAACATTTTAAGATTAAAGAGCAAAACTTTCACTTGTTTTTTAACGAAACAAGAATTCGATATTTTTGAAATGAAAGGTATTTTTGAGCACTCTTTTTATGAAAAGACAGTAGAGAAAAAAAGGCTTTTGGTACTAAAGTGGCTTTGACTGTTTTATTAAAATTTGTTTTTCGGTATCTTTTTATTCGGATTCAATCAGCATTTTATATGAAAACCAAGTAGTAAAACCATAAGTATACGAAAGAAAAATATACTTTGTTATTTTTCTGTAAAAAACATTTTAATTTTTGAGACATTTTTGAAATAATAAAAACTTAACTTCTGTAATTTAAAACTATTTTTCAATGGAATTACGTTTATAAATTTTTGAACTGTTTGGTTATTTGAGAAAATATAGTAAAATGTTTTGCTGAAATTCTAATTTGAAATATATTTTGAATATTTTTGCAGCGCAAAATTTTTTTACGTTAGAATAGTGCTACTGATTTTGTATTCTGTGTTAACCGTACTTTTTGTATTGCAATTTTTGAGAGTTTTAATACGATTTTTTTTAATTTTTGATGTTATCTATTTTGAATTTTGATATTAATTTTACGAGTGCTATTTTTGCTATTTTTGCTTCTAGTTAGTACATAGATTTTTAATTCATATTTTGATTGATATATTACATTTTAAACCTTTTTCTCTTACTTCATACGAAGAAAAGCTTTTAGATTTTTGAATTTAATGCCCTAAAGCTACTAGTTTTTGTCACCTTGGTTAGTTTCCTTTTACACTATGAATACAATTTTTTCATATCCTCCATTACCTATATCCATTCCTAAAATTTACCATAATTCTACCTTTATTTTCCCTCATCCTTCGATTTCTTCCCATGAAGCCGAAGATATCTGTTGCCAGCAAATATGAACGGCGCCTGGATAGAAGGTCATTTGTAGACAAGAAATCTTGGTTTGAAAACGTAAGTTGATGCCTTGTTTTCGATGAGAGTGGCCATATTGTCTTCCACGTCAGGGTCGGTATTTACACTGCGAAGAGAATGTCCGTAGATAATTTTACTTATTCAAATTTATCACATTTAAATAAAAAATATTCATAAAATTGTTATAAAAATATACTGAAGACATATCATTAACTGCTACCCATCTAAGAGATATCAGCCTAGTTTCACTACTAAGACGAGGTGCTATTGGCGACGCAAGCTTCGTTCAGATATGAATATCAGAACAGCTATCCAAGCCCAATAACAATGGTTAAGATATCCTACTGTTGTTCAGAGGCGACGATAGAAGTACGTTAAGCTAAGATAAATGAGGAAGTTTTAACTTCTATTCTATGAATGATGTAAAATACAAAAATTGCCCTCGGGTGAACTACTTGCAGCTCATATGCGATGGCGAGTTGAAGGCAAATGATCAGCGATCAATTGATTGGAAGTAATTTTTTGGTAGCAATATATGCAATCTGATAACCAACAATATATTACCACGTTGGTGTTACTTCCAAATAACAAAATATACCCAAAATAAAGGTTGAGTATCTTCTTGAGTTGTTAAGACGCTGAAGATAAAAGAAATCCTTGAAGAAACCAGACTGGACGTCGAAAAATTGAGACGGTTCAATTGGAAAAATGACTTGACGTGTTTACAGCATGGCCTCTCTCATGGATATATATAATGTGTTAATATGTTTTATATCTTTGTCGTAGCCCAAAATTCATGTTGCTAGCAAGTTTGAACGACGTGTAGACAGAAGGACGTATGGTGACAAGAAAAATTTGTTCGATGGTGTATGTATATCGAATAGAAATGAATGTTGTGTTCTATTCCCCAAATCTTTACATCTTTTCTTTGCCTGTGTTTAGAAGTAGTTCTTTTGAAAGCCTCCTAAATTTTCCATTTCCTAATCAGCATTTGTAGCTTAGACTAGATTAGTGTTAGAAAGTCTGTTCCGTAAATGTAAATTGCCGTACTATGTTGCACTCTGTTAAAAAAAAATACTACTAGACTTTTTATTTTATGGTCAAGCCTATATAAAAAAAACACATGAATATAAAAGAAGTAATTCTGGTATGAAATTAATATTCATACTAAACGTAGAACTTTAGGTTTGGCAGTGTGTCAGATTTTGTGACCATGCCCGTAGATGTAATCTGAAGGTATTAAATATTTGAAAGGAAGTCAACTTTCAAAATGTTTAATTTAATTTAAAGAACATTTCGTTTGTAATTAATCATACATTATTGATTTAGATTAGACCATACTTTCAAGGAATTATTTTTGTATTCAGTTAGGCTGAATTGAAAAAAAATAAATAAATAAATAAAAGCTGCAAGTGCCTTCTTTCTCGATACGGAGGGGAATCAAGAAGATACAACTGTTTATTTGGTACAGTACAATACTGTTGCATCGAAAACATGCGGTGGCTAAATATATATTATGTTCCATGCTCCGTCCTACAGAATTTTAAAAGGAGATTCTAACTTAATTATGAAAAAAAAGTAAAATAAAAAATGTGTATAAGCTAAATACAATACATTATCATCCTCAAGCCTCAGTTTTAAAACTCGCATATTTAGCATTCTACATAAACTTGTTTTATGTTTATAAATCAAAATATATCTTTTGGAACAAATGTTTTAGAAAATATGTTAAAAATTAATTATATTTCCTAAAACACGGTTTCAACATTTTTGCTTTTTTTTTTTTTTTTTTTGTGCTAATAAAAATTTTCATTAATAGAGATAGTCTTTAAAAAATGTTAAGCTAAAAAAGAAAACGAAACGGCGAAAAGTTTATAAAATTCAAAACAATGCCAATCTGCTTGTTAAAATTTTTTTCTGTGGTGTCATTTGTTCTTGTTCAAAGCAGAAAACTCCTAGTACCTATATCCCGTGAACACCATTTATTCCTGCATGAATGTAAAAACATTTTTTCTACTGTTACAGTGCAAAAAAAATATTTTCAGAGTGGAGTAAAGATTCAAGAGTTTGATTTAGTCTGTTTAAAAATGTATGTTTTTCGAGAAAAAATGTCCTGTGTATTTCATTTTTATCTTTTTCCTTACGCTATTACGTCCTGGTTTTTGTCAAAACATAAGGAATAAGTTTAACAGTTCATGTAGTAATAAACTTTAATCATTCACTCGAAGTCTTTAAAATCGTTATTTTTGAAGTTGTCCGACAACTCTTTGGATCAATTTTAATAGCTTATAAAATTTTGAGCATTTTCATTTTATTACTTTGAACTTATTTTGTTCTCTTTCTTTTAATGTGATTTACTTGAAATTCTGCTTTCAAATAATTTGATCATTATTTTGTTACAAACTTTTGTTATTACCTTTTGAAAACAAATATATTTTTACAGGACTTCTTAATAACTTTAATTTTGTATCAAAAATTTTGCTTTTTCTTCATTTACATTCTTTTATAACAGCATGTACTTTCAACTTGCATGAACTAAGGTTGTTTTTAAAAAACTGTATGAAAAATCTAATATACTGTTTTCGGTTTGGAAAAAGTACACTTTTTTAAGGAAATGTATCTCTATGAGTAATAAATCATTGCATTGTTACAAGGGCAAAAACCCTATAAGCTAAATATTTTTCCTATTTTTATAATTATAGCTATGAGTTCTATAATTGGAACCTTAAAATGTTTTATAAAAATATTAATGAAAAAAAATAAATAGGTATTTTTTAACCCGGAATAAAAAAATAAAAATATTATCATGTTGGAGATAACTGCTGCACGAGTTAAAACACATCATATTTTAAAATGTTATTCTTTCATTGTAATTACATTTCGTTCGATAAATCATCAGATACCTGTTCTGGATCATTTAAGAAAAGTCTAGAATTATTATAAAAAAGTGATAAAACTAATCAATATCTCGATAAAAATAGGTAAAAGTAAAAGATTTTACATTGATCGGTCAAGGAATTGTAACAACGAGCGTTATTTTAATTTTGCTTTTTTGTCAAAGCTTAATTTAAGAAATTTATGCTATTTAGCTAAAAGCAATTTGGAAGCTTATTCAATGCAATATAAATAATTACTTCAGATTTGTTTTCAGATTATATTACGATTAATTCTTTAATTAAGAATGAGGAAAGAGAAAAGAAAAAATAAAGCGCTTGGAAGATATTAGAAATAGATTTGATGCATATCAATGCAAGAAAATATTTTAGTTTTAAAAATATTATATCTTTTAAAAAATAAAAATAATACAAATGCTATACATCATTGGAAAGCTCAAAAAATCATTTTAAACTATTTATTGGTATAAGAAAACAATGCTGTAGTTATTGCAAAGGTAAACATAGATTTTTCATTTTTATCTTTTCCAAAAATAAAAAAAAATGTCTTGTCCACTGAAATGTGAAATTGCTATTATACAATTTTGCTTAAGGCATTGTTTTTTTTTACATCAACCTTTAATTTAATTTTTTAAGTACTTAAAAATGTTCATAAACTGGGTTTAAAAAAGTATTTAATCACATAGTGTTGGAATTACTGCCGTTATCTTCCATAGATCACCTCGCGTACATTCCAATCTAGATCCATCGACTACAGTAAAATTGACTTTTGTGCCACTGCTTTTCTATATCGGCGTTGGTTTATGAATTTTTGAAAAATCAAAGCTTGTAATACATATATAATGCGCATTAATTGAATTCAAGCAAATTTTAGCCACATAGCGGTTTAACTACCCCTTTTAAAATAGCGAAGCTCATCGTGGGTGCATTTGAAATTGGTACCAGTAAGATTAAAAAGTAGAGTGCGTTCTAGCCACTCTATTATAGAGTGATTCCCTGCTTTCTCGATTTTAAACAGCATCTACTTTCATGTCCTTAAATTTGAGTGAGTCCAATTGACTAATAGCAACACCGTTAATTTCCTGCAATAATTTGCTTAAGACATTAACATGTTATATTTTGCACGAAAATGAGACATCTCCGAGCAATATTCCTCGAGATATTAAAGAAATGGGAGCTAAGACAGACTACGTGTAAGAAATACAGATGTAACTCAATAAAATAATGAATTCCTTTACGTTTTTTTTATTATTATTGTCGCAAAACTAGCATTATTTTTTGACAAAACTAGATATTATTTGAACTATTATTAAAAATCCGAATTAAACTTGATCAATTATATGTATTTAGAGCAAAAACGGAACATCTCCAGAACATAGTAATTAACTACACATATTTAGCATGATATTTGATTAAGTGCTATTGACGTTGGCCAGGCAAACTATAACAATAAAGATAAAGGTAAAACTAAAAAATAAGGGTTAAAACTTTTTTCGTAATTTCTAATTGGTTTAAATGTCCTCCTTTTGCAACATGGTCTTTAATTCTTGCTGTAAGTGTACTTCTTAGCTCTAAAGAATGCTATGAGATATAAGTGTAAAATTTTCTTTTATAAATTTCTTAATACAAATACTTTAGAAATATTTTTTTTGTTCAAACATTGTAATCTTAATACTGCACTGAAAAAAAATTACGGATTGTTTCAGGAAAATAATGGGCAACTAATGGGCCTAATTTTTTTCCAATAACATATCTAGCAAAAAACAAATAGCTTCGCGCAAAAAGTTAGTACCTTCCTGAAATTAAATTGGATTTTTTATTTCATAATTCAGAAACCTTTCCAATTAAATTCCAATTTGGTTGCTGGAAGAAATCAGGAACCTTTGGAGAAAACTAAGTTAGGGTTGTAGTTATAACTTGACCCAATCCTAATTTACCAAGAAAACTCTTAAAGTAAATATGTTCGCAGTTAAAGCATAATCGCAAACAAATACCGAACGGTTTATTTGCCTCTAATTCTTCTAAAAATGCAGTATCCAGTGGGTGCATTTTGTTCCTGCTTGTGTACTTGATTTGAAAGAAAAATAGTTAAAACCCGTGAGGTCTCGAAACGTTGTCCAGACATTCTCTGTGACGTTTCAGATTTTTTTTTATTGTGTAGTAAAAACGGTTGTTGTTTAAAAAGCTAATGAAATTTTTTTTTATAAACACTGTAAGCTTCCACACAAAAATATATATGCATTCTAATTAAGTGACTGTATTTAGGGATTAGAAAAGACTCTCAAAGAGGCCATGGAAAAATCATGGGAAGAACGAATCAAGAACTTCAAAGAACGAGGACCTAAAACACTCCCCAAATGGGACCCAACTGCACCTAAAGCCAAGGAAGTCATCGAACCCAGACACTACGATGACGAAGAAGACATTGTTGATTTGCTGCCTCCTGGTTTGGACTTGGAACCTGAACCTGCACCTAGGGCACCCTCACCACCTCCGCAAGAAGAGGAAGAGGAAGAAGAAGAAGAGGAGGAAGAAGATGAGGAAGAAGAAGAAGAGGAGGAGGAGGAAGAGGAGGAATAATTTTGATATTGTCCAAAGAAAAAAGACAAAGTTACTTGAGTAAGTGAAACGTAAATTTTTCAAAAGTTGTATTTTTTAGGTGAAAATGATTTATAAAAATGGTTTAGTTTAAACTGACCAAGATAATTAAGTATAATTGAAGGGGCAAGTGGATAAAGGTGATATGTGACAATTTTTTTAAATTGATGGAAAAAGCTTTCAAAAAAAAAAAAAAAAAAAATGTTGTGTTTTTTTTTTAATGGATTTTTCTCAACGGGTAAAACGGAGTCATATTCTTAATTACCAACTATTTCTATGACTAAGGGGACATGATACTGATGGACTTATAACGTTCATCAATGGTAGAAAGTAAGTTTCAAAAATTGTCACATATCACCTTTATCCACTTGCCCCTTCAATTGAAATAGATCCTTTTTCTTTTGGACTCAAGTGATTTGGATAGTTAGAGTTACACAGTATTATGTAATAAATGTAAACAACTTACATTTTGTAGTGTTTCAGAACTATAATTGTATGTCAGGAAATAGTTTTCTCATTTCTGATTTGTTTTTCAGAATTTCCACGACTAGGAGAGTGAGTAGCTGCCTCTTCCAAGAAATTTATCTCAGCCAAAATTTGGTTCCACTTCTGTTTGTAATTCTCCGCCTATTGTCTCATGAATGAACTGTACTAAAATACATCTTTATATTGAAGGAAAACACCAGAATTATTACAGTGCGTTATGGCGCTCAATTTCATTCCTGAATTTTAAATTTTATTTTCCAGATAAGAAGTACTGTAAAATGGTGATACGGAAATTAAATATGATAATTGATAATTTTCAAGTGAACTATTTTTGTTTTATTTCAACAATGCATTTTGTGTCTATGTGTTAATACTAACCAATGATAATAGATTATTGGAGCTGTATTTCATGTGGATAAATGTATTTGTTTAAATTTCACAAATATTTATTAAAAACTACAATGTTTTCTTCAGTTTTTGTGTTCATTCTAATAAAAGATACTTTCACATAAAATTATCAGAGGGCTAAGGTTGCCCGATCGGTTAATCATAGAGCTCCAGGACTAAAAAGTAGCTTGTTCTCTACAATCCGATCGAAAACTATGACGACGTGTGTGCTAATGGTGGTTGGTTCACGTTAGAATGTCATGGGAACAACAGTTTCTGTTTCAAATCAGTAACTACTCATAGACGTAGTAAACTAGGTACACGAACAAATCATGAAATAAATTGTAAAAAGGGAGTGAAATTGGGGCCGTTGATTGAAATACGCAGTTGCAGGCTTTGAAAATTGTACAGGAAGCGTTTTCTTAGTTTTATTTCGTGCCGGATATATATATATATTTTTTTTACTGAGCAATGACAAATTAATGTTTTCGTTTTGGAACTCAAAACGTATGTAGTGTCTTTTTCATATTGCCACTCTAACAACGTCTCACGTCCCAGGGTTTAAGGGGTCACAGTACCTCAAAAATGACCAAAAGACCAAAAAAATGTTTATTGCTTACTTTAAAAGAAAAATTTATTTAAAACACTCGGAAAAAATAGCATTGCTATAGCTAAATTATTAAAAAAGTTATGTGTGACTTAAGGGCATGCATACTGTGTGTTCGAATGGAAAAGCAAAACTTAAAAGTGCTTTTTCTCGATGATCAGTTTTTAGTATTTCTATGTTACTAGAAATGCTAAGGAATTTTTTATATTAAAGATACAACTTCAAAGCAATATTTTTTACACTCGGGATAATATATTAAACAAAACTGTGCATTGAATAAGCATTTCATAAATTGCTAAAATTTTTAGAGCTTGTTAAACCTCGAAAAAGAAAATTTTCTGAGAGTTTTTTACTTAAAAGGGCACAAAATATTTTCAAGTCAATATATAAGAAAATGAATGCACAGATTTTTAGAGGTATTTGATCATTTAAAAAAAGAAATTTTGAAATTAGTGCAGAAACAAAAAAGCCTTAGGGTTTTTAAAAAATTGAAATTTTCTTAAATTTTTCAAATTTTCAAAAAAAGTGGGCAAGATTTTTAATGTTTGAAAATAAATTATTGATTGTTAAATAAGTGCAGAAATAAAGATTTCAAAGAATTACATTTTTCACGTAAATTTAAAAAAATTGTTAGAAAGGTACTGTAACCCCTTAACACCACAGGACTTGCTCATCGACCTCTGCAGGGAGAGCATGCAGGACATGTTGGTGCAGTCACACGGAGTCAGCAACAGTCCCGCTGCACTATGCAGAACGTGCTGGCGAAAACACACACACACAGAGATACACATACACTTACTCGTCATTGCGAAAAACATTATTTAAATTCGAGATGTCAAAATTAAAATTCATTTTTTATTCCTTTTTTTTACTTCCTAAATTTAAACAATATGTTTTATACAAGCATGCATTGTTCACACGCTGGCCTGTTTAACAGATAATTTCATCAGCTAACAGAGCCAGCATCTCGTTGTGTATCTAGTTCATACTACATTGATGTACCTACTGGTTTAGTAGTAGGTTAGATTTTATGGCGCAATAGACGATATCAATAGTCTCAATAGGCGATACCGTGCCAAACAGTAGTTTGAAATTCGAAATTATATTAAGAATGGTATTAAAATTGTAAAACGGCTCAAAGTATAAGAGACATAAAACGTATAAAACTTTTAAAAAAAAAAGCTTTTTTTTTTTCAAAATTAAAAAAAATCTTGGAAATTTTAAACTTTAAATAGAATATTGGGTTGTATCAAAAATGTGAAACTATCCATAGATCGAGTCAGGTTTCGCCGTATTGAACAAACTTTTTTTTGTTGGAAAGAACTTTTCAAGGATACTTCATTCCCGTATTTACATTTCCGATTTGAACAATTTTTCGTTCAACATTGAACCGCTCAAGCAAGCTGTCACCCCTAATAACTTTTGAGTAAACAGTCCGAAAAAAAAATGACTGACTGTGCAGGCGATTTTTTGTTTATTTATTCATTTGTTTTATTGAATTTATTATTATTATTATTATTATTTTTGGCAGACGATTTTTTTTTGTAACAAAAATGTTTCATTCACGAGGGCATTTTATTCTTTATTTATATTTAACAACTGGCAACGGATTAAAAGTGAAATTCGAGACATTTTATCAACGGACGAGTTTTTTTTTCTTTTTTTTTTTCTTTTTTTTTTTTCTTTCTTTGATAAAATGTGTTTTGATGTACTTTGTACTTTTAATTTTTTTTTGAAAACAATTGAGGAATTTTTCTACGGAAGAACTGTAACAGTTACATTCTTTAAAAGGTGCGACAAAGCTTTATTTATTCATTTATTTACTTTTTATGTGTCTATTTCATCTGATGAGAGGGGTATATTTTGCTTTTAGAAATCAGCTTCAAGTGCTAAAAAGGTATGTTTGACATAATTTTTAGTCTTAGATAATCAAGAGAATAATGATCAGATGCTAGAATGCCGATGTCGATGTACGGGAAAGTAGGCTCGTTTAGTTCTTGACAGAACTTCTTGTTTTATGTTCGATGAAATATTTTTTTTAACTCAAAGAAAAATTCCTATGAGAAAGTCATGAAAAAAAAATAAATAAAAGGATTTTTTTATCCTGGAAAAAAACGTTGTTGTATTCTTGTGCCAGCTAAATTGGCAATTTTAACTGTATCGCAATTCGGTCTAAAGTCCGACTTCTACAATACACACATGGCATGAGGACCCGTTTATAGGGCAGGCAACCATTCACAGCACTATAATATAATCACACAAAAAAAAAACGACAAGGACAGAAAGAGAAAGTACATCTATTCTCGAGTCGGGATTTGAAACCGGAATCGCGATCCGGAACAGACTTCTTTAACCACTAGACAAGCAAAAAAAAAAAAAAAAAGTTGCCAAAATTTAACGCATTAGTTACGATGGAGCTGCTCTTTAAGTGTCTTAGATTATCGCATCATCAAGACAAATTAGAGATTCTCATTGTTTTCTTTAAACGCAAAAATGTTCTAAAAACGCAAAAAGTAATTTATATAAAACACGAAAACGGAAGCCATTATCACGATAGGGACAAGCAAGCCGCCCTTTTCTTCACTTAAAATACTTTCACCCTATTTTCTTCTTCTTTTTTTTCCTTCTGTGTTGAGCATTCGGTTATAAATCACTCAACATCCGGTACTTCAAGTAATTTCACTCACTGCACTAAAAAGTTTTTCCGATCAAAATGTTCGTACTGTAAATTTAGAGAAAAAAATGATAAAAGAAGAAAAAAAAATCGTTTGTCGAAATTGCTCAACAGAATCAATCGACTTTTTCGCGTGAGGACAACCGTGTTCCCGCCACGCAGCAATACATTGTTACTTCCACGTAGTAGTGCCAAACGATGTAGTGCTGTCTAACCCAGTGACCTTTGTATTAGTTAGTACAGAGGGGAGAGCAAGAGAAAATTGTGACGTCACTGTACTGATGCTCTCCATGCCAGCCTCGATCGATCTGGCTACCGGAACAGACGCCTAAAGGATTCTCTTCCCACAGTGCATCCCGAGAATGGTGGACGAAAAGGGGTTGCCCCTTTCTGACGGAATTTCGGCGAAATCGCCAAGCTTGGCACTGGTATCGAATAGGGGAGGGCCGACAAGGTCATGTTCTAGGAGACATCAGAGAACAAGAGCTGTCTGGTTTGCTGCAAAATTGGATTTTTTTTTCTTGTAAAGCAAAGTTTGATCAGCATTGTTAAACAGTTCGCAAAAAGATAAGTTAAAAATGTCGTGAATCTAAATAAGAAAATTTTGCATTATGCTGTTTCTCAAGATTCTAGTTATATAGATTATACTATGTGCATATTATTATTTATTTTTAAAAAATCGAACCGCGGAGGATCAATACTCGCTACTCGGCGTATACTCGTACGTTCTACCCTTCTAAGTTGTATGGAAGAACGATAAGAGGGAATAGAATACTTAGAAAACTAAAAGAGAAGGAGAACTACGATGTTGCAATTTTTAATTGCAACGTCAGAATTAACTCAAATGCCTATCAATGACAGAGACAATTAACCAATACAATCTTAAGGAACATAATTGTTTTAATATATCTAAAAAACAAATTACTTGTTTTCATATTCATGAAAATAGACAAAGTAAAACATTGGAACTTGGTAAGTTTTCCGCAGGTGAGAATCAAAAAGACAAATCAGAATCGGACAAAATGTACCCTCAGAAAAACTAATTCAAAGTATTCACTTGTCTTATGGAAGCATTTGTATCTTGCAGGTATTGCGAAACTTTTTTCTGCAACTTCTTAATAAATATACTAAACTTGAAAATAAACAAGGAACTCCTTGGTACTTTGCTTGAATGTCTACCCCCTTCAATTTCTATCAGACAAAGTAAAACATTTGAGCTTGGTAAGTTTTCCGCAGGTGAGAATCAAAAAGACAAATTAGAATCGGACAAAATGTACCTTCAGAAAAACTAATTCAAAACATTCACTTGTCTTATAGAAGCTTTCGTATTTTGCAGGTATTGTGAAATTTTCTTCTGAAACTTCTTAATAAATATACTAAATTTGGAAATAACCAAGGACTTCCTTGGTACTTGACTTGTATTTCTACCCCCTTCAATTTCTACCAGGTCAACATCAGTTTTTATCGAGAAACCAATATTTCTTGGGGTGTATTTCTACTAAATCTTCTTTGACTCACTTGTCAAATTCACAATTAAGTTTCTTCATTAGCACGGCTGCAGACCCTTTATTACCGAGAAGACTTTCTGACCCAATCGAAGAGCCAAGCTCATGAGATGCGATTGCGAAAACCTTCTTTCGCTACCATTCTAGGGAACTTATGCCACCCTACATGGGCAAAGGAAAGGATAAATGCTGTAAATTTGAACATCGATCAAAAAATCCTCTTGATAGTTGTGCTACTTATGTGCATCTGCTTACTATAGGGCTAAAAGATCGTAAATCAGGGCTTGTTGCGCTAGGTGGTTCAGAGTTGTTTGTGGTCCCGAAACCAAAAGAAGCCCTTAAATAACTCTTCATAATATGAGTTGATTCGCTCATATGAGTAGCCTAAAGAAATAATCAGACTAAGCAAAGGGGCCCATTTGACAAACAAATAAAACCTGCCTTTGGGAGCGATTACCTTTGGGAAAAGGTTATGACTGGTTATCCGTTTTTATCGCTTCAGAGAAAGCGGCAAACTTTTGCCGGTTAGTTTAACTGCTTTACTTCAAGAAGTACCGAGAATATTTGTAAAAAAATGCATATACATATGAATGGCAATAGGACTTGGTATTGATTAAAGAATGGCTTAAGTCATTCTCAAGTTATAGCACAAACGAAAGTTTTTCTCGTTCATCGAGTTCGCCATACATCTCAAAAAAGTAATAAAAAATAAGTTAATTTTGACATCAATGGAGGAATGTGCTGACTCACTTTTGGGGTTTCTTACTCTTAAAATGGAATTGTCGTAGACTTTTCCGTCGAGCGAGGTCATTAAGACACAAATCATAAAAGACTTGAACTATACATTGATGTACAGGTAAACCAAAACGGGAACAGATGCTATTTTGTTTTGAACACAAATCGTTCAGATGTGTAATCCTGCGGGGTTTTTTTACAAATCTAATATTATATAGTAATTTTAACATGATGCAGTGGTATTGTTTTATTTCAGTTTCAGCAAAAAACAAAAGAGCAAGTAGCACCAGCTCGGATGCAAGAAATTGTGAATTCGGATTTGGTTTACACAATAAATCGCGCCCTCTTGGCTGCTTTAAGAAGAGATTTTGAACTACTACCAAGGATTAGTCTTGATCTTCGTTAGGCTTAGAAGCTGAAAAATTTTATAAGTTGTACTGATTTGACATACATAGAGGATGGTTTCGTAGTCGCCACAAACCTACTTCTTGTGATTGAAATGAATTAGCAATGTTAATTAAGTAGACTTTCAAGCAAATGCAGCGTATCGCAAATTCAAGACTACAATAGAGCCTCTTCATCAGTGCAAAAGTATTTGACACACGACAAAAAAGGAGGACATGCCACAGCGCAAATACACAGGTATAAATATATTGGATTATAAGTTAATCATTAGGAATACAAGACATAATGCAAAAACGATTAATCAGACATATTAGAAGTCGTTCAAAACCGATAAGGAAGACAACCAATCAAAAGCTAAGAAGCCAAAGGAGAGAGAGAAGCAAGTAACAGAAAAGTAATTATAAAAATTTGCTTCTAAATATCGGGAAGAAAACGAACTACTGGAAAAATAATTGACTAGAGAATGAGATTTGTTCCATGCACAGTAAGCTCTCAGAAAACAAGGTCACATATCAAAAAATATTTACTAACTAGCTGCCAGGGCAGCTAGATTAGCTTCCTGCGGCATGTTGATGCATAAGTTCCCCCCCTCTAACTTTTATCTCAGTCTGAAGTTATATTATATGATATAATTTAATGTTCATTCGATTTCAAGACATACCACGCACGTGGCCCGGCGTTGCACGGGCACTTCGTGCCCTGAAAGTAGTGAGAAAAAAATTTAAAGAAACTACTCCCCGCCAAGGCGGCTCGCTTACAGGCGCTTCACGCCTTTACTTTTTTCCTATATAAAAAAAATCATTCGAATTATTGAGATGCTTCACGCCTTCAAGATGGTGAGGAAAGTCAGTAAGTTCAGCTCGCT